>JABCKO010023984.1:0-12049 GCA_018855915.1 Tephrocybe sp. NHM501043
GCCACAAAGGAAGTTCATCAGGCAACTTTATGTAACAAGCTTCCAATACACTTTCTCCCACAATGATTTCAGAATAATGCATTACATGATATGTGGTTGGTGATTTACTCACACAAGACATCTGTAGTACATGGCAACATTGTGTTTATGAAATCCAATATATTTTCTTCTCTTTGAAATAGTACCACCACCAAAAATTTGGCACCTCCAAATCAGAGCTGCCAAGTACATACATCAAATTAGAACCTGCAGGAACACCAAAAAACTCAAAAATAGCAGCAGGACTGGCCTAGATCTGCCTCCTTATCCTCTCCCAAATAGGATTTGGGTGAAGGTGGTTTCACTGCTAAAACCCTACTAGGCCTATTATTTTGACATTCCTAATAGGCCTAGTAGGGGTCCACATGACTGCAACTTTTGCTGCCAGCTGTGCAACTTTTGCTGAAAGGCAAAAGGAGACTAAATAGCCCAGGCATTACTTTGGGAACTCAGACCAAAGCAAGTGTTGCTTCAAGAAGATTAAAGAAGATCTAGAAAAAAAAGGATTTTAGTCAGTTCTTGAGTTGTTCCAGCAGCAATGCCCTTCCAGCATGCTTGTTCCTGATAATAACAGTGATGTCAACAAAAAAGCACTAAAAGACATTGAGATTGAAGTTCTGGGTCAATAAATGGTATCTCCACCTGTCATTGTTGATGGTGTGAGTGATTTATGATGGAAAAATAATATGAACTCATGAGGCAGCTGGATATTGAGGTGCCTGAAGCATCTCCAACTCCACAGAAAAGTGCATAACACAAAACAGGGAAACCATCACTAGCAGACAGAAAGGAGGAAGCTCACAAAGAAGTTGAGAGGCTTCTTCAGGAACTCTGTGAAGGGAAGCAACCAACAGACAACAATGAGCCATCACAGGCAGACAACAAGCTTAATGTTCTAAATTATAAGGACTTTCTAATACTGCAACAAGCTTGCACAACACTTACCATAAAAAGCAAAGACAAGAAACTAGATGTTGTCTTCTGAATATGAATTACTGGGATGGTGGGGGTTCTAAACCTTTATCTGGATGCAGAGCTATCCTACACATGGCAAGAAGCATCAATGCTTGTTTCATAGTCAGAAGGAAGAGACACAAATCATGCACAAACTTACAAACATAGATTCACCAGTTTCTTTGCTATGGAGTACTGCTAACTCATCATTATGGCAGATTTTGAACATCAATCCTTCAGGACAAGGACTTCACATGGGCCATCCATCTTCATCTGCAGAAGATTGCAAAGGATGGCTACTTCAATGCCCAGGACATTACTGATTTTATTGCAACACCTAAAATGCAGGAGAACCTCCTGAGGTTTGGGAGTAAATAAATAAAGATCACAGTCTGAACAGCACAGCCATGGCTATATACCATGAACTGGAGGTATATTCAACAACCAAATAGAATGTATATTGATGGTTATGAGTGCTGTGACATTGTGGAGTACCAAGAAGCCTTCATTGAGTAATGGAAGGAGTATGAAAAGAGAATGATCATATACAACAATGATGGCAACATCCTCCCAAAGCTGCAAGACTTCCCTGTCTTTCCTAGCCAGCAATTTTGACTCATTCTTGTCACCCACAATGAATCAACCTTTTATGAAAATGACCATCACAAGACCTGTTGGTACTACCAATCTGATAAGCCAGTACCACAGAGAAAAGGTGAAGGGACTTCTCTTATGGTATCTGACTTCTTGACATTTGAATAAGAAAGACTGAGACATGAGAATGAGTATGTGAACAGTGAATGATGATTATAAATTTTTACTCACATTGTTAACAGAGAAACCAGAATCATCCTTAAGGCAGGAAAAAATCATAATAGTTATTTTACTGAAGATGACTTGATTGAACAGGTTGACAAAGCAATTGACATTTTTGAGGAGAAGACACAGGGGTTTGCAACTGGGTTATTCCTCTTTGACAATGTGCTCAGCCACTAGAAATATGCAGATGATGCATTATCTGCTTGAAAGATGCCTAAAAACCCAAATAAAGATTGGACATCTTGGAAGGGCAGCACACAGATGTGTAGCACTCACCCTTCCAGTGGCAAGACCCAATCCTTCTACTTTCCTGATGATCATCCTGAAATCCCAAGTTGGTTCAAAGGCATAGAGCAAACTATCTGAGAATGTAATCTGTGGCTAGAAAATGGGTTATTGGCACAGTGTGAAGAGTTTAAATGCAAACCTGATATAACTGACTGCTGTTGCTGCCAACTACTCTTTACACAGCCAGATTTTGTGGCTCAGAAGTTGCACCTTGAGGAATTCATTACATCATGGGGCCATATTTGTGATTTCTATTCTAAGTACCACTGTGAACTCAATTTCATTGAGCAATACTGGGGGGCTGCCAAATACAGGTATAGGAACTCACTTCAAACAAAGAATGTGGATGCAATGGAGAAAAACATGCTGCTCTTGACAATATTCCCATTGACCAGATCAGGTGGTAAGTTCTTAATTTTATCATATGTGCCTGGCAATTTACTTTTTATCCATCAGTTATGCAAATTGGGCTATGTGCTTTTCTCAGCATATCAGATGGGGCTCAGTGGGGCAGAGGCAGTGTGGGCTAACAAAAGATATCATGGACATTGAACCCTGCTACCTATAGTAATGGCAGAGTTGCATAAAGCTCAGCCATTGGTGGTGGAGCTACTGGATTGAGTAGATACATGCAGTACAAAAAAAATTCTGAACATTTGGCCAGGCTTGGCACTTAGTAATCATATTATGTAAGGTTACTGGAACCTGGTGTTGCATACCTTATAGAAATTTGAGATGGAGTGGCTGTGACACTAGATGGAGAAAATGTGGTGCTGGGCTTTGAAATAGGTGTAAGTGGTGTTTTCACTATTGTTTGTGCCTCTGAGAGATTGCTTTCATTATTCCTCTCTCCCTCAATTGTCAGAGGGACATCATCATCTTCCAGGTCCACCTTCAGCACTCCTTGGATGAAGATCACATTTATGATGTTAGCACTTTACACATATCATAGTTGTAATATTGCCATACATGTGATTTATCTGATAAACCTATAAAGGTGAAGGTCTGAGATTTTAGATCAAGTTTGCTGATATTGGCACCCTTTGTGGAATACCCAACATTTGATTCCAAATTCTTATAGATATAAGACATTAGGTTTCTTGCCAGTAAAAACCTTCTCTAGAGTTTTATCAACTAGGGCATGCATTGGAGATTGGTTTTTGAGAAAGGTAGCATATGCCCATATCTCAGGCCAAAGAAATTTCAAGATATTGTGTTGGATTAGCATGGCATGTGCATGTTCTGTCAAAGTCTGATTGACATGTTCTGCCACACCATTTTGGGCTGATGATTGTGGTGCTGTGATTTTGGTCTAGATCCCATTCTTTTGGAGATAATTGTGTACTTTCTCATTGATATATTCCTTCCTGTTGTCAAAATGCATAGCCTTTGAGTTTCTTCCTATTTGCATTTTTATACTAGAATGATAACATACTGGTGACTGAGACAGGGATGTGTTTTACTTTAGTTTTTGTGATTTTACATTATTATATCTATCTGTTTACATACATGGCTTTTCCATTGATGACAGACAGCATAAAAGGTGTAGAGATGAGGAGTAGGAACATAGGTAGAGGTGAGGAGTAGAATGGAGAGGAGGAGAGGTCCCAAGGTGGCTCAAATTCTACTGTACTCAATGAGACAAATGCTAGGCTTCAGATGCCTGCACCCAGAGCTAAGGATGTTCTTTTGTTCTGTGGAAAAAATGTTACTGACTTTTTGGATGATGTAGAAAGGTATGCTAACACTCCCAGTCTCCCTTATAGGATGCTTCTGATGATCACCCTCTAGTACTGCTTCCAGAAGGTATAGAATGTAGTTGAGAGGGCATTAGTTTGGGAGGAGGAAGACTGGGGACATGTCTAAATGTACCTTATTGACTGTCATAGATACAACAATGATTGGGAAGAGACTTTGCCCAAAATCCTTAGGAAATGGGTTTAACAATATGCTGAGCTTGGAAACTTCAATATCGAGAAGGATGTGGACAAATATCTGCATAAGTTTGAGGAGCTTTTAAATCCTTTACTGGCTGACCAGGAGATCATGCAAAATGAGGTGAATCAGTACTTTTTCAAGAGACTTCCAGGATCTTTTAGGATGCATATATTTGACAAGATATCAGATGACTCAGGAAATTGTTTCTTTGGTCAACATGTAAATTAAGTGGATTCAACAGTACTTTGATAAACAAGCTCTTTACAATGATGTTAAGGTAGTGGTACTAAGAATGGATAACAGCTCCTTAGAATCTGAATCAGACAGGGATTATTGATGATTTTAGTTGAAAAAGAAGAAAGAGGCCAAGAAGAAGGCATTGTTCAAGTCTGAGGACAAGGGATTTAAGAATGGAGAGTCTGTGTCACTTAAGTCTTATGATTTTGATACCAATTTGGGCAGTTTGACTAGGAAACTTAAAGAATTGAAGTTATCAAACACAGACATCTGGCAAGGCCAAGGTTCTTTCATCTATAAAGAGTTGCATCATATTTACAAGGTCAGATCTCTCCAAATAATTTCCCTAACATTGTACAGAATTGTGATTAATGTGGCAAGTGCAGAAAAATTGCAAATTGACCTGATACACACCTCTTGAGTTATAATTTCTGTCCAGAGATGAAGTTACTGAATGAAGGGCTGGTTAAGAAAGATAGACTTCATATTGTTGCAGCTGATGGGTCTATGTTGCCTTCACCTATGTCTGAGATGGGAGGAATGGTACAGAGGTTGAGAGAGTTGACAAGTCATAACAAGGACAAAGAGAAGTCTCCTTCTAATTCTCAATGTAACACTCCCCTGCACTTAGCTTTATCTAGTTTAACTGGGTTTTAGTTTGATAATAGATTGGATGTGCTATCAGATAGAGTAATGGGAGTGACATCTGAAGAATACACTATAAATTGGGATTTGTTAGTGTTGCCTGCATTGAGACCTGCTGAAAAGACTAGAAGACTTGGAGATCTATAGAGAGTATGTCAAAAAGCTGGTCAAAATATTGTATGTGGAAGAGGTCAAAGATATGGTAGAGAGTGTACATGAATTAATGAAAGAGTTATTGAGTGAGGAGGATTTAGACAATAAAGCACTGACTATGAAGGTCATCTTGAATTTTGATCCTGACAAGATTATGATAGAGACAGTGATGGAAAAATATGCAAATACAGTAAGGTATCATACTGTTCCTATTACCTTGTATACAATGATCACTGAGAAGTTTTAAGAACTGTTTGGTGGGATCCCCATAACATTCATAGTTGACACTGGTTTCAAGTTGAAGCTGGTGCTGGCAGGTGTCTATGTTCTGACTAGGTTTACTATCAATTTAGACAGAACATGTTGGACTCTGAAAGGGATAAATGGTTGACCAACTCCTTGGGCTGGATGTACGTGCAATGTTCTGGTGGCACTAGGAAATTATGGCTTTGCCCACCATTTCTTTATGAATTCAGGCCCACTAGAAGGAGCTGGGGATAAGATCATTCTAGAACAGCTTTGGTTGCAATAGTATGCAGCTTGCATTTAGTGTAAACAGAATAGAATTATAACAATAAACTTGTAGCAAAAAGGAGATCCAAATAAAGGTAAAACTACAGTTTCTATGACCATATTGATTATGTAGAAGTGATGCTTCCTGATACCTAGGACCCTTTATTTCAACAATTTGCTTTAGTAGCTCCTCTTTCTGTATGTATGACTTTTTAGCTACCAAATGGACTGTTTGGGGCCTTACAGATACTCTTTTTCTTTCTTCTGATTTTTCACCCCTTCATACATATGATCACTATTTCTCTGATCTCTCTTTTGAAGCTAACTTACAAAGCAGGATGAGGTACAAGTTCATGGATAGGAAAGTTTGACTGGTCCCCAGTTACATGCCTAATTTAACCTAACAAAGCTTTAAACTAATCAAGTTGTGACTGATCCACCCTTTGCCTTTGGATCCTTGTCAAATTCAAAACTTTGTGCCAGACAACTGATTAACTCAGACCATGGTGGTGTAGTGGTCACTAATGCCCTAGTCATGCACAGATGCATTTTGCTGCCCCATACCTGTCAGTTCAAGCCCTGTTGGAGCCAACACTTTAGATGCTCCATCTCTTACCATACATCTGCAACTTGCTGAGACCTTTCAATAGCATCACCTTCACTAATTCCCTTCCTTATCTAAATCCTATCTGCCATCTCATCTCATTCCTGCTTCTGGAAATGCAAACCTTTCAGTACTTCAACATATGATCATCTGTTTCAGAGCCTGGAAACAGTGATGCAAAGGGTATCATCTTCTTACAGTTTGGGGGAGCTAAAAAAGGGGCTGAGTTACCAGCATCATCAAAGTTAAATAAGTACAATATGCTAGTCATGACACCAGTGTCAGTCAGATGGGAAGAATGGTCAGATTGGGTTAGATGTGGAAATAGAGTTAGCTGAGGAAATGTGAAGGACTTAGCAACATGATGGGATCTTTCAACACACACAAACTGGCTTTGTATTGGCACTCAGTGCTTACCACCCACCAATACCTCAAGATTTCAATATCTGATCTTGGTCAGGCACCTGTTGCAGCTGCTCAATCACCCTCTGAGCCCAAGAACCTGGCCTCCATTGCCAACAACACTCAATGCAAATTCATCCAAACAAGAAGTTGAATTATATAAACTACTATATGTCCATATGTTCTGTGTGAGATAGTTGTTGGCACAATAAATAAATAAATAAATAAATAAATAAATAATAATAATAAAACTAATTAACTCAAGAACAACTTGGTATAATTTTCTCCAAAGTTCCTGCTGACTTTCTTTCTTCTAGAGAAATGGACTTATCAATAACACATTAATATGATTTAGCCTTCAATGATTCATAATGGAGTACACTTCTGCCTAAGTATTGCCTTCATACTCCATGGATTCAAGACCCTATTTTTATTTCAAAGGCCATTGAAGGTAAAGTAAAAGAAGTGATCTGAACTTATATTGATGCAGAGAAATATGAATATTTGACAGCTTTATATTGATCACAAGTTTTTCCCATAATGAAAGAAGAACAGTGACATATACTTGGTAGCTGACTTGCAGCCATTGAATTAATAATAGTGAAAGATTTAGCTTTACCACCAAAGGTTGATAATTTTACAGAGAGCTTTATAGGATGTGTGGTCTATGAATTATGCAACTTGTATTCAGGATACAACATGCAAGTCCTGATAGAGACCTCAAGACCCTTGACAACTTTTCATAGTTCTGAAGGACCATTAAGGCAAGCATAAATGCCTTAAGGATTTGCTAACACCATATCTGAGTTCCAGAAGTACACAACTCATATAATGGCTGAGGAAATCCTAAAAAATGGGAATGTGTTTGTTGATGATATTAGAATCTTAGGACCTTCCACTTGGTATGATGAGGAGGAGTCAGCATCTGGGATAAGGTGCTCCATATATGAGTTTGCTACCATGTTGGATCAATTCTTTACATGTTTTATAGAGGCTGAGGTTACTGTGTCTGGGCCCAAATTGATGTTGGTGATGCCTCAACTGACCATTGTAGGGATGGTAGTATCACAAAGGATAGCACCTCATGCATAGGCTTATGATGAAGATCAAAAATTGGCCTGAACCTGAGATGGTTGCAGATGTCAGATCATTTCTAGGAACAGCTGGGGTAAGAAGAAAGTGGATCTCTCATTTTTCGATGATAGCTAAGCCTCCTACTTTACTTATTTGAGTTACTTAAGTTACTCAATGAGACCTTGACTTTGAAAATGAAGCCAGGAAAGCCATGCAAAAGATCAAGAACTTGGTGTCTACAGTATCACTTCTTATCAAATTGGACTACAAATAGGCAAGTAACTTTTTGTGTACCAATTCTTTGCCTTGAGACTGTGAGAAAGGACTAGTGATTCTTGCAGTTGACTTTTATATGATAGGAGCAGGATAGATCTTGCAACAGATTTGAGGAGGACAGAAGAAACTGATACTTTATGACTCCTGTACATTTAATGATACCAATTCTTACTACTCCTAATCTAAGTATGAATTATATAGTGTATTTAGAGCCTTCAAGATGTTAAGGCATCAGATATGGGGACTTCATGTTTGCCTAGATGTTGATGCTAAGTTTCTGACAGAGATGATACAAAATCCAGATTTACCAAACACCCCAATAACATGCTGGGTTCAGTTATATCTTGCTCTTTGATTTTGCTATTAAGCATATCCAGCCACATTACATCAAGGTTCCAATAAGTTGTCAGAAAAGGGAAAAGCAGAAGAAGATTCAGAAACTCTGACATGGAAGAATTCCTAGATCAGTTTGAAGGAGCCTATGCAGTAGTAAGTTCTTCCTTATTGAATTATATAAATACAATATCTGCTGGAGTTCTCAACAGTCCTTTCTTTGCACTAATAGAAACAGAATTTTTCAAGAACCAGGTGCTATGTTTTTGTTGTGTACTAGAAGTCCCTTTTGCAATCTTTAGAACTCAATCTGAAGCCTCATAAATAGCTAAATTTAGTGCATCTCTAGATACTATGTTAAAGGCTAATTCTTTTCAGATGTTTGACTCTTTGCAAGTAGAGACTGATGAAGAAAGAGCAGGATTGCTGGCAAAGCAGTCACTGCTGAGAAATGTTGACATGTTTGGGTATGTTGGGAGAGAGTTTGAATGCAGAAAAATAGGAATAAAGGAGGAGAACAAGTATTTGTTGAGAGATAAAGTGCATCCTTTCCCTATTACCTGTTATAAGTGAGGGTATGCTTCAGCATCTCTAGATGACCCTATCACAGCTTTGCCACATATCTTTGAAGAAGTTTACAAGCATGTAAGAATTAGAGACCCTTTTTGATGTAGGAACAATTGGGCTCATTATGCAGATGTTCCTGTGACCTGTGTGGCCCATCAGTTTGGAGTCAAGAACAAGGACAGCAAGACAAAATTCTTTGAAATAATAGAATACTTGAAGATCAGAAAAGTTCTTTAGCACTATGACACTGACTCAAGAAGCAAGGCTTTTATTTGCAAGACCAAATGATTTTTCATTTATGACAAACAGTTATGGAAAATTGAATGCAAAGGTAAACAACCTTACCTGGTGATTGTTGACTTAAAATGTAGGAAGACTTTGGTAGCAGAGGGCCATAACAATGCTAGCTACTAATGACATAGCACTACCTACAAGATACTTGCAGATTGTTTCTACTAGCCTAATATATATAATGATGTAGCCTACTTTGTCCAGTCTTGCAACATTTGCCAATCGAGATCTAAAATGTGCCCAATCATTGCATTTTCACCTACTTAGAGTACTGCTATCTTCAGAGTCTTTTGCATCAATATGATTTACATGGAGACTGGGTTCAATGGCAAGCAATATATTCTTTATACTGTAGAATCTTCCATAAGATGACCAGAGGTGGTAGCTGCCTGGAACTCTGATGCTGAGTCCATAGCTCAATTTATGTATTTTAATATTATTTGCAGGTTCAGCCATATCTTGATCTTTATAGGCAATGGTGATTCTGAGTTCAAGAGCATTACAGAAATCATTTACTGTCAATGGGGTATTTTGGTCATCATATCATCAGCATGTCATCCTCAAGGAAATAAGATCATAGAACACAGATATTGTACCCTTATAGATGCCATTCTCAAAGTTTGCAGACAAGAATCTTTATTTAAAGTGGCTACTGTATGTCAATGCAGGGCTTCTGGCCATATGAACAACTATGTCAAAGATGACTGGGTATTCTCCTTACTTTTTACTGTATAGTCATCACCCTTTCTTTGCAGTTCACAAGAAACTGTGTGACATGACTTATCAGCTCCAGAAATGAGATGAAACAGTTTGATGGGAATCAATAGCCACAAATTATCTAAAAAACAACTTTTTCTGCAAGAAGTTCTAAACCATTCATTTGCTACCCTCACAAGTATACAGAATCTTTAGTATGGCCCATTTAACAGAGTCAATGGACCTTTAGGAAGTTCTCAAAGCAATGAATAGAATAGATAAGATTATTATTCCACCTTATTCTTTTGCAGTGGCTTAGCTAACAAAGTTTTTGAGCCCTCAAATCCTCAGCTTCATTATCTGCAAGGTTCTCTTTTTCAGGACTATCTACTGAGAAACATTACTATAGATGAATACTCTCAACATTTGCATCCTTACAGTTTGGTCTTTCACAATATTTATGACCTTACAAACCTTGCTATTGAAAGCCTACTTCTGCATCAGAAACAGTCTCTTTTACTTGTTGCAATGATGAGGTCATTGTTGAAACTTTGTCCCACTTGTAGTTGAGGAATCAGGCTCTCTCTTTGAAACTTGATAAAGACCATATTATATATACACCATCAGTTTTTAATTTTGATTCTGATGATGAGCTTAGAAGTGGCAGATCACTGAGATTACCATCAAAGAAGTTGTTGAGTGCTAGGGCTAGCAACAAGATAATATTTCTACCCTTAGGGATCTAATCGGTTGGGATGCAACATAAAATGTATTGTTCTTAGGTAGTTTTGGGTTAAATACATGTAGTTGAACACTTTCTCAAAAGAAAGTCTTATTTTTGACCAAGCTCAGGCTTTTATCAATTCTAAGAAGCTACAGCTTTGAAATGCTATCCAGACCACTCCCCGGGGCCTGATAGTCCTGATTGCACTTGCTTTTCCTTCTCCTTTACTCTCTTTTTTATACTAGAGCTAGGATGCACAGACTACCCAATCCCATCACTCCTACTTGTCCCCCCCTATCATTGGCAATTCTATTATGCTCTCCCAATTTGCATTAACTGGGATCACTGATAGAGCCAAAGAAGAAGGGAAACTCTTTCTGAGCCAAAGTCTAGGACTAGGTGGGAAGCAAGTTAATAGGCTGGGATACAATGTTTTCTTGGGCATTGTCAAATGTGCAAGGTGAGGAGGACCTTCTGTGCAGCCAGAAGATAAAACAGCCCATCCATTCTGACTTTAACTCCACTGAGTTTGTCCTTGTCCCTGGGCTATGTATCCTTCCCAATTCCTTTGAGATCATTGCAAACTTTTTTTATTACTTACTGTCAAAACCTACTTGTTATTCACATGCTCATACTATGGTACTACAAAATTACTTGTATTTACTTCAATGGTGGTGCTACAAGTTCCACCTAAGGCATTGAAAGTCTTGGTCATGTGGGACCCTTGTAGGCCTATTATTTGGTCAGTTCCAATAGGCCTCTGAGGGTCACTTCCAAATTGGAGCCAATGATTTGGACTGCTCTAAAAATAGACTGCCTCAGATAAGGTCTGTACTTTTCTAAAAATAAACTGCCTCTGAATTTTTGGAACCACCACACTGCCAAAACACCCTATTAAAAAACAGGAGGTATGCTCAGCTGTAGTGTAGAAATGACTATATTAGTTGTATACCTATTAAAAAACAGGAGGTATGCTAATATAGCGTAAGTAAGTTGTGTCATAATGTGAGATAAACTTGACGCACCTCAGCCGTAGTGTAGAAACGACTGAGGTGCTCTGGAGTCCGTGGTTTCCTAGTATGGACTGGTACTGTACAGTACCAATATACTTCCGTCTCCCATTTCTCCTTTTTGTTGTGTGGGGATCACGTGTGTCCAAACGCGCTCAGCGCGCGTCATCACAATCCCCCTCCAATACTCCCCCTGATTTGCGTGATGCGTTAAGCCTCACATAATCGAAGCGCCATGCAGAACTCGTGGTGTGCAGGTCATGGGAGCTGTTTTGTGAACATGTCGGCTATGTTCTCTTGGCTTGGAATGTACGTGAAGGCTATGTCACCGGCCTCGATGCATTTGCATATGAAGTGATGCTGGACGTCAATATGTTTGACTAGGTTCCTGTTACGCTGCCCCCCTGCGATAGACATGGCACCATTGTTGTCCACGCGTATGGAGATAGGCCTTGGCTGTGGGCGTCCGATCTCGGATAGGGCTGA
>JABCKO010023985.1:0-11975 GCA_018855915.1 Tephrocybe sp. NHM501043
CATCCTCCAGCCATATTTGATTTTATTCACATTCTTTCAGGGCACCTGGCAATTCATTGCTGTTCGTTTGCTCGAGCAACCGGAGTCTGGAGATGAGCCACTGATTCAAAATCGGGTTGACGATGTCGAGTCCTTTTTTCACCTCGCGATGTGGATGGCGTTGCGCTACACATCCCATGGTCTCACAGGTATCCACCTGGGAAGAGTTTTGGATGACAACTTCGACGCTGCCTATCGAGATCCCGAAACCGATTTGGTATATATACCTCAAACAAGGCGCTTGTCCATGATGACAGGCCATTTGATTCGAAAGGCCGAATTTTTCAATCCTGGAATATCTAATGTTTTATGGGCATTACAGGATATATTGTGCGAGCGATATAGTTTTTACGAACAGCCAGACGTTTCAGATGGCATGGAAGACCTAGCAGAGAGGCTTGACGCGTGGCGTTTGGCACAAAAGAGGAAGGCGAACGTGTTGAAAAAATTGGAGGACCCTCTATGGCTGCCGAATCTCCTGAACGCCCAGCTTAACAACAAAAGTATATCCTGGGAGACCGATGCAAAACGACAGATCAACCCCCTTATAACCCCCGAAATTATCCGCTGCCGCTATCGCCGTCTCTAGCCAGACTAGCAGCAGTAAGCGCAAAAGCGAAAACCAACAGTCCGGGAATTCCAGGCTTCCAAAGGCTTCTCGAACCAGTGGGCAGTCAACACCACACGACAATCCGTCCAGTGAACGTTGACCGACTTTGCTTTCATATCCAACATCCATGGCTATACTTGGTACAGATACCACAACATTGACACCTTACATCACAACCATACCGACGACTACGATTATTATGATTTTACGACACTTGCTCATTACCTGGATTATATTATAATGACGAGATTAAAAACGCGTGATGTGTGATTTTTGTAATACCTTCTAACCTATAGGCCATTATCATGCGGCGACGTTCAGAATTTCTTTCGACGGCTCGGACTGCGATGTAATTCTCAGGCACATTGTTGTTGCCAGCGAGGGGTTGTATAGCTTGTGGTTGGCCTGCCTCGCAAGGAAGAAGAATCACAAGGGATAAAGCTACTACTATCGGTACCAGGAAAAAATTATGTCGTATCTTTTTCTACCTGAGAGGCGTGCCTCAACGGCTACTATTCAGTACTTCAAGCGGCATAGGGATCAGTCAAATTCGTTCATGCTTCATTCGTACTTACCTCTTTTATACAGGCTTTTGAAACTTGCCACTACGCGCTGCATACATGTACAACAGATGTGCAACTATTGAGGGATAAAATTCACTATTCTTAGGAAAGGAAATTGATCATATCTATTCTACTATTCTTCAATTGACAAGGTACGGTGTTTATTCATACTCCGGTGCTAACGCACTTGAAGACTTGGACGTGTACGAACGAGCATATCAAAAAGTTGATCGAATGACATGATTTGGATGCTCTTCATCATCCTCGTCGACTGAGCCAGCATTCCCCAAACCTTCTCCAAAACCAGGGGACTTAGAGACCACCCAGTCATTTATGCGCTTCTGGTACATTTACATTCAAATTCAACATCTACGTACAAATCACTCATGTGCAGACAATAATCACCCATGAGCGCCCTAGTCATACTTGATGAAGAATAGACATGTATCCTCTGGTCAGATTTCAGCGATCTCTACCGTTTTTGTGACGGTAGGCATCGATTCCGAGTGTGCGTCATTTTCATCATGATCCTAACGGAATGAAATTAGCAGTGGTGAAATTGACAAAAACCCTCAAATTACCTGGACATCAAACGTACGAAAGCCAAGTTTGTGTGAATGGCGAGTACTTGAAAAGGTAGGTGTCAACGCAGAAGAATGGGTATTACGCCTTTCTTTGTGGCGAGTCCTCCCATTGAGCCTTGAGAGGCATTGAGATAAATGATCATGAAGGGAATCGCAGAACCTACATTGCGACTGTGGATAGTTGTCTGGTTCAGCACTGGATCAAGTTTCAAACAGTGCTCGACTTACAGAAAGTATTGGCATACAATTTTGTGACGTTGACATGAAAGGCAAGCCTGAAGAAGGGAGTCTGTCAAGAGATTCGCCGAAATGATAAGTTGACAGTTACCAATATAATTTCGTAGGAGCAGCATAGAAGGTTATCAGAAGAAGAGCCTGAATCAGAGTAACTAGAGCGCCGCGGTGAATGACGAATCCTATGAGTCGGTTGAGCAGTGTGTTTGTCCTAAAGATCTATTATGAGGACGGATTCTAGTTCAATACCAAGGTCACGAACTGCAGTATCCCTGTCTTCGCAGAGGTAAGGTACATGCACATCGCAATCGTTGCCAGGACGTCCGTGATTGTTCCAAATCCTTTGGCGATGCCAAAAAATATCTATAGAACCGCAACCGTCAAGATGCGACATTATTAGATCGAAGAGTTAAACTCACAGCAAACAAGCTATTCCTATTCGCAAGGACACCGTGATGAAATATATACATTGCAACCACGCACGCTATGACCGGTGGTGAAGGCGTTAGCGAAGGGCATGAAAAGGATGTCTAATCAAACCTACCGACACCGCCAGCTACAGGTCCATCTTAGTTCAAAATTGGCCCGAAAAAGTGACTAATGATGAGGCGCACCGAACGCCATAACGGCGCTGCCCGTCTATGGAGAGAAGGAAGATGAGTTGTTGGAACGAAGAAAAGCCAGGATTTGGGGCTTACTATAGATCCAAGAACAAGCCACCTTCCCACTCCAGTCCCCAACCGTTTGACTTGAGCATGAAAGTTAGATGTAAGAAGTGAGAATGAACACGTCGATTGATACACATACCAATATACAGCTGATACACAAAGTACATTTGAGAGCTACATCGAAGGTCAGATGAAGTTCGCAAGAATCGTCTTTGGGGCTTACTTGAACGTGATCATTGTAGAGAGTAAGCATTCAGCTGATAGCTCCCTAAGTTTCGGTCCCGAATTAGACACATTTCTCTGACGGTAGTTATGCACCTACGGGGTAAGGGAGTTGAGCGGTAGTAGGGATCCGAAATTCGGTATCTAACTTCTATGAGCAATATCCACACAATAACAAGGTGCCGAGCTCACCAGGTAATAATAGACTGATTGTGCTATGAGAATCGAGGAGGAAAGATCTAGGACTCTACAAAGAATTCAAAGATATTGATTAGTATGTGTGCAGAGAATCGGGTGAAAACTGGTCACGAACAGCATAAAGAGGGCCTAAAGTGGGCGGGTAAAGCGATCATGAGACAACTTCGGCAATGGTTCAAGACTGACTCCATACCGTGAACCGCACAAGAAACCGATCATTCTGCGCAACATGGGCAGAAAAATACGTATAGGCTTGAACGATGGTGATTCCACTCAGGCTGCATCGAAACCAAGTCAATGAAAGGCCAAAAGAAGTTCTGTTTCGAGTATTCACAATAGAGACACAATGAATCCTGGAAGTTTTCATGAAATAGAACAAGATGAGATTTACAAATTCGGAAAACGAAGGTATAAACGCAACACACCCCAATAGATAGGTGCAAAGGTCTCTGAAAGATCAATGCCCGGCATGGCCTCTTGAGACGACGACATTCCGGTCAAGGCCAAGTTGAATAGTAAGGAAAGGACAGTGGTGGGGGCAAAATGCAGGAGAAGGTTTGGGCATGTCAAGTGGCGTCAACAGAATAAACTTAATGATTGAAAGGATCTGGCGATCCAGCACAACCGGAAAACCTGCCATATTAAGTTGTGCATCAAGACATGATGCAATTTAACTTCTTCCAACTGAAAAACAGGACCCCCGAAAACCCCCTGACAACCCTCATCCTATATTGGCCAAAATCCGCATTTTTTTACCCGGACGCCTACACACCGATGAACAGGTTGGTGAGGTCCTTTACTCCTAGTCTGAAAACAATACTGTAGCGAAGTTGTATGGTGCCAACGTTAGCAACATGTTATGCGTGACCGATGGTCATTTAAGAGACCGACCTTGAGACCGACTCGGACGCGCCCTCCTAAGGTCAGCAGACAGCATCGTTATCTCTAACAGTGAACCAAACAAAAAATGCAGTGGTGGTAGAAAATTTAGTTGAATTAAGGAGTGAATTTGTCTGGAATTTGTAATTCCTCTGCATCTGCGGACTGCAATGCCCCCCGAATGAACCCCCAGTGGTATTCTTGCATTTCTTGTCTCACGAATCAATACAGAGGGTGCAGCAGAGAATATTTGGGCCTACGGCGATGATGGGAAGGAATTTAGCACTGGAACCCATGTGTAGGACAGATTTTTTCATAAATTAGACCGGTTTTTTGACTGGAAAAAATTGTACTGAGATCGGGTTGGCGTTATGCATTACATGACACGGGGATACTTAAGGGACATTTTTGCCGAGCGTTACGCGTTACGGTTTGTACCATACACACTGTAATCATGGGGTCACTTGGGACAGAGACTTAAGATCTTTGAATTTAGCTCTCCTCTTGCTCGTTTTTCCAAATTCTTAACTAGGATCTATTGCAAATCATGTCTAGAGTATATATACATATAGAATGATATTTTTGGCTAGGTTTCAAGCTGAAATAGTTGGCAAGAGCCTCCAAAAAATACCACCAGGAAAATCTTGACTTATAAGTGAGATCGAGGCACATCAAAACTTACCAAAAGTCAAAATTGGGCACTTTTGATACCACTGTAGTTTAAGAAGCACCAGTTTTAGTTTTGGGACTCCCAAAACTAATTGATTAAGTGATCTTTCTTAAACTAATTGTTTAGACATGGGTTTAGGGCTACCTCAAACCTCTTTATTTCTGGTGTGCTACCTCAGGCATCGTGATTTTCGCCAAAAAATGCACCAGGTGCCATTTTTTTCGCTCCCACACTGTAGCGTCACATTAAACCATTGTTTATGAGTAAAATTAGCTAGAAGAAATTTAATCTAATGAGTTAACCTCCGTGATCTTGCCTCGATTAGCCTTTTGCAACGCCTTCACAGCCTCGATGATCTTGGGTTTGTTGTCTATGAGGAGCTTGTAGAACGTCCAGTCGTCCCCCAATATCTTCCAACCACCCTTCTACTGCAGTAGAAGCCTCTGAGAGTACACTGAGAAATGCAGCCGAAGGCACAAAATCAAAGCGCTTCACGAGAAACGGGTGAGCCAGGGAACAAAATTGAGAACCAAGGCGATGTTCGAAGACTTGTACAGCAATGTTGGAGACGGCGCAGATATTTGAGGAGTCTGTCGGAATAGCAAGAAGTTGGGTGCAATAATGGTGAAGGGTGAAAGGTATTTTGCTTTGGTCCTGGGGAACCTTGCACCCTTCCTTATCCATTCTGTTGGATTGAGCAACACTTCTTCTGCAAACTCTATGATGTTGGTGTGGGCCATATCCGACGAGCGGATGTAAGAGTGTAAGTGTTGTGCATATTATGGGTCTGATTGGAATAACATGAACCTAATATTAAAAAAACACTCCTTGTGATGTCCTGTAGTGCCGGTAACTGTCAACCTCCTATACAATATCTTAGTTCAGTTCCAATACATGAAGAATCTATGTTTGTGATATGTTTCCTTGAGTGCTCAGATCAATCCCTGACCAGATGTCCTCAAAACTCGATTTTTACACGAAACCTACCACCAAAGATTTCACACAATTTTTTACAATTTTTAACCGGACAGACCTGTTGGATTCAGTCAAAAAGTGCCCAAAATTTACCAGGTACGTCAGGTGGTTTTCGGGGGTCCTTAACAAATCAACAGCTCTTCGGCAACCAGGGGGATGTAACCCTGAACCTGGATCGTGTTAAACCTCGAGGATAAATTACTTGGCCGCCGTTGAGCCTGACACATATATCCACTGTTGAGAGGGAGAATCAACATGGGGGATCAACCGTCAAAAAGGGCGACGAGTGAACACAGTGTGAACGCGCATCGAATCGCGGTGTCATCGGAGGTGAAAGCGTTTAATGATGCTTCTGAAGCTTTCTGAACCCTCGTGCTAGCAATCCTGTAATTCTGAACTTCCAGGGCCAAAGAGAGGCTGCCAAAAGCGGGGTATTCGTACCAAATGTCGCTCCACATTGCATGCTATATGGGTAAAGAGTATCCTCAGACGTTGTGACTTGCCTTGATCATTGGTCGATAGCAACGTCTCCGCCCGTGTTACGAGGTTAAAAGGCTGTCCATTCGGAACGTCCCTGGAGCCGGTAAAAGTATTTCTACTGAGTGGTAACAGCACTTGACAGCAACTACACTTTGTCTGATGCATTCCGCGTTGATTTAGGCATTGTAAGCGACCATCCCAGCGAAGCAGAGAAGACTTGACTCGCAGGTGGGTTTGGGTAAGGTTTGGTACTTCTGGGGACAGATTTATGTATCGGGCAAGAATGTGATGCAACGATGCAGGGATGACGGACTTGAGAATAATCCCAACGTAGGTCATACGGCACACTACGGAGTTCTCAAACTCTGGAAGCCGAGGGCACATACATATGTATGGGTATCGTGAAACACCCAAAAGGAGATAGAAACAGCCTGGGGAACAGTCTTGGAGGATTCTACATATAGATGTAGGCTTCTTGACGATGAGAAGGATCACCCTATAAGCCAATCTTAGGCCCAACATTTGTCGTGCGAGATAACTCGACGCCAGCCACCTTTTCAGCGTTATGAAGAGCCGCTCGCTCCTGTGGTTCAATGTGGGTTACTGATACGATTTGTTGATCCCCCCCAGAGTCCCACCCATTAGCCGATCCACACCTGTGTTGGTGGCCTCAGTAGGTCATTCTCCTGGAGTGCCCGAGCCCTTTTCGTACGGCATGAGCCTGGAGTTAAATGTTTCGTTTTCACCGGCTTTTCAGCGTTTTACTCGAGCTGATACCCAAAGACCGACACGTGGAATTGCTCGCCAGAGTGATAGGAAGTCCAAAGCAATCTGAAAAGTGTACTTGTGCGGCTGAGATGGTAGGACGCAACGAATATGGATTGAACATTGAAGTCGTTAGGAAGCAGCGTGAAGAAAGGTAGTGTGACGAATACGATATTGTCGTGTCTCAGATCTTCCCCTCATCCGAATGCCGCTACAAGTGCATTCTTTTTCTCCTCGCAACCCTTGTGAGAGATCTTGCTCAGCTTAAAGTATGATGCTCAAAAGTCAACTTGTAGGAGTAGTCGCAATATATGGCTGAAGTTTCGCGCTTTTCACCATATGTACTGCAGCCGCCAGGAAATTTGGTTCAATACTGGACCGTCGGGTTCGACCAGATCTACTCTCGCCGAGTAACACCCTTCCATCCCTCGTGTCGGACTACCCACCCAGGTAACTTCTGTGTACTATAACACTCTAATCAATATAAAAGCCAAATCATACTCTATATGCATAGTTGGAAAAAACTCGAATTCTCTCATGAAGTGTCATTTGTGCAGTGTATCCCATGTAGGTAATGAACATTCTCTGTGTTTAGTGAATGACACTTTACTCAGGTCCGCCTGAAGTAAGAATACAATTACCTTTCGCAATGAGTGCATCAAATCAGTTTTAAATCCTAAGTCTAGATACATACCATTGACAGTCAGATATTGATAAAGTCAGCCTTAAGGTGTATCGTTCCAATCCATTGCAACGATTCGATGCTGGCCTGGACAATTACAGATGTTCGTGTATTTTCCTTTGGTTCAGTGAGTGTTTGGAGATCGATGGCTCTCTAGAGATAGACGCTAATTGACCTTTACCCTCGATATCTACATATGCTCACTGTTCACGGGGCGGATATCCGCATATCTACGTCCGTAGAACCGTGGACGGAACATATGATGCGCGTGGGATACACTATTCCATGCACTCCAATCCAAATTCCAACGACTCGACCTCGGGTCCTCGCTATGAGCTGCAACAACTCACTCTCAGTAGGTTTGGCACGCTGAACGCAATCAAAATAAGCCATACATATGCATGCTTCCTACCCAGGTGAGAGAGTCGAAAGTAACTTGCCTTGTTAAACACCGTCTTCGTGTTTTCGAACTCCCCAACACAAGAATGGGGTAACTTATTATCCATGGCTTCGATATCGAACTTGTCAGCAAAGCTCTTTTTCTGAGATCTTGCTCAGCTAAAAGTGGAGCTCAAATCTTCCCTCCAGTATCACAGCGTTCTTGGTGCATTTTCATCCCTTCCCACAATTCACCGTGTCAAAGGAAATGTGCCCTATCCTTTCTTTTCTCGTCAACAAACGTACAGACCCAACCTAAGAACCTGACGCGTTCACAGCCTTCAGTGCGCTCCACTGACGATGGTTGCCCGGGGTTTCGACTGCCACAAATCACTTGTACTATGGCTGGCCCATGACTTGTGTTTTTCATACACCATCCGTTCAACAAGCCTTAGCCTTTTGAATATAACCACGAAGTGCTTCCTCTTCACTCTTCCCTTTGTAGCCTGACTTACAAGTACACAGATTCAACCCGTTAACTTGACGCACGTGTAGAGCGCCTTACCTCACCGTGTGCCCCGCATACAACGTACGAGTCTGGTGTCAAAGGTTTAACTTTCAAGGGTTGGACCCCGCCAAATCACTACTTGCGACTATCGACAAAAATCAAGATTTGTACTGTGTTCGTTCAGGCTTCAGTATTCAACAGGCTTAAGCTCGAGTCTCAGCTTTATAATTCATCCGCTACCAGGTGAGTCCTCTCCCCTCTTCCTTCTTTACTACTCGTTCGTTTGAACCCCTGTACCTCAGGTCTGGCGCAATGCCTTGATAGAGTTATGGAGCAATTTGCCTTACATTTACCTTCCGTTTTTAACACACCTCATCGTGCCTTCGTTGAAGTGCCTATAGTTCGTCAAGGGTTCGGCTCTCTGCCAGTAATTACTGCGTGTATTCTGGTTAAACTTTTGCAGGTTCGAGGTTTTGGCCTATGTGCTTGCAATTGACAATTCATGAGCGGGTGATCAGATTCCTCCACATGTGACCATCCCCCAGAGCAACAGCGACCCTTCAACACATTGACCGGAACTAGTACATCGTGCGCTTTACTTAATTCTGCCGCGATTCCTGACGTTACGCGCAGGAGTTGTTCGGCTTGAGATGGTCCTTGAATGATGGAATTTTGAGATGCAAGGGAAGGGGTCCGATTCCCTTCATTCTATTCATCCTCCGCTTTTGTTTTCATGGCCCACTGATTCCAATGCATCTGAATTCCAGTTCTTGTTCCGAGGCTGTGCTGTGCACTGTGCACACCAGAATCGTCCTCTTCGTGCTCTAGTATCTGCTATTCTCAGCATTTGAGGGTACATATGTGTGTATGTTAAGACCAACTCAACGTTAACCCCTCAAACATCTACAAGTAGAAGACAGGTATGCCTCGTAGGATGAGCTATGATAAACTGAACAGTATTACACATATTACACAAAAATGCGTTCTCAATCCTGTCATTATAATATAGTTCAGGTAATAGCAAGTGTTATAATACCATAATAATCGCAGTCGTCGGCGTGGTAATGTAACGTGTCAATGATTTAGTATCTGTAGGTATGGCCATAGATCATGGATATGAAAGGAAAGTCGTTCAACATTGACCGGACGGTCAGTCGTTTGGAGTTGACCTCCCACTATGTCTAGAAGACTTCGAGGGCCGGGAATTGCTGGAGTGTTGGCTTTGGTTTTTGCGCTTATTGTTGCTAGTCTGGCTGGGGATGGGTCTCGGGGCAGCGTATTTCGTGGGGTTTGCAATGGGGTTGATCTTTCGTTTTGCATTGGTCTCCCAGGAGATACGGTCGTCGTCCAGAAGCTCGCTCAGGAGGTCCGGGAGCCATTGAGGATTTTCCAAAATTTCCAACGCCTCCGCCTTCCCCTGCACTGCCAATTCCCACGCAGTACGCTTAGCTGGGATGCCTAAAACGGGCTGTTCATAAAAACTATATCGCTCGCACAATATATCCTGTAATGCCCATAAAACATTAGATATTCCAGGATTGAAAAATTCGGCCTTTCGAATCAAATGGCCTGTCATCATGGACAAGCGCCTTGTTTCAGGTATATAGGCCAAATCGGTTTCGGGATCTCGATAGGCAGCGTCGAAGTTATCATCCAAAACTCTTCTCAGGTGGATACTTGTGAGACCATGGGATGTGTAGCGCAACGCCATCCACATCGCGAGGTGAAAAAAAGACTCGACGTCATCGATCCGATTTTGAAATAGTGGCTCCTCCCCAGCCTTCGGTCGCTCGAGCAAACGAACAGCAGTGAATTGCCAAGTGCCCTAAAAGAATATAAGTACAATATGGCTGGAGCATGGGTGGTACGTACCGTACGCTCGTCCTGTGCCGCTACGGTAACGGGAAGTGACATGTCGAGTGAAAGGTCCCAGTCAATAAGGTATCCCTGTAAAACGCCATCGACCCTCTTCATCATGATGTTACCGGCGCTAATATCACGATGAAGGACTTGTGCATCAGTGGCGGCCTTGCTATGTGCTGTGTATCGCAACTTTTTAGCTGGGACTAAATCAGGAAACAGCGACACGAACCTAGTGACGCATCACGTAAGGCACCGACCAATTCTGTCGTAGTGTTGAATTGCTCTAGTTTGTACGGCAAATACTCAAGCACCATACGGTAGTGACGCAAGGTACGCAGACTGATGTCGAGTTCAAATTTTTCGGCCCACAGAGCAGTTTGTGTGATATGATGCGAGTCGGTATCCAAGCCGACGTCGGCACCTCGATAGACCTCTGGAATATGGGGAACTTCATGCTCTTTCAGCTTCGCGTAGATTTCGTGCTCGGGTTTCAGGCTAGGCGAGACTATGCGCCAAGTGTCTTTGAGTAAGACGAGATCACGTCTCTCCAGGCAATAAGCCTTCAAACAACGTGTCGATCGTCCGACGGGAGAAGTAGAGCCGTGTTCCTGAGTTTCAGCTATGACATAGTCCTTGTTGTCAATGGAGACCTTGAGCAGTGACACCTCCGCTGGCAGATTTCCCAGCTTCCTCTGAATATCTTCTGATTCTTCCGGACTGGGTTGAAATGGAATCATCGTCGTGTCACATCCCCGTTGCGCTGGCGAAGCTGCAGAGAGCCTGCGGAAAAAGATGGCAATGTCGGGTCCTGAGAATGGCAGTTTATCGGTGTAGATGACGCCGCTCCTGTCCCAGCGCATGAATCGCAGATAAGTGGGGAAGATGAGGGCAGAAAAAATATGAGTCTGGAAGAACAAGCCCTGGTGGGCAGTGGCATATCTTGTGATCTGTCCAAGTGTTCTGTTTGCCTCAATTCCAGGTTGAAAGTCACTGGGAACCTCATCCTCAAGATCGAAAGGGTCGCAAGACTGCCGAATCTTGACTTCTAAATTAGCGACGAGCTGCTCGGTCTCCTTGTCGTAAACGTTGATGTCAGGGTTTATCTTGATATCATGGAACATTGTGAGACTTTCATGCATATCTTTGAAGAAAAGCCTTGAACATGACGCGTTGAAAGCATCAACCTGGTACTGCCAGTGAGCAGTGCAACATGGGAGGAAATGTTTCTAGCACGCACCAAAGGCTTATACATCTTCGGTTCGGGTTTCACATTACTCAACTTGGCTGTCAATCCCTTGATTTCCTTCGACGGGAAATCTTCGCCCTCGACTTTGGGCAAAAACTCGTTGAAGTCAGCACCAGAAATAGGCCCAACGACGCATCTTGCTATCTCAGACTGGAAAGCTATTAAGTGCGACTCCAGTGCCTCAGATACGACACTAAGTTCGGATGAGCTCGAGGTCAATATGTGGACCATGGTGAGCGGGAGGTCTAGACAAGAAGACGCTACGGCCGCCCCAACTCGCTCGCCTTTTCAAGGCTTAGCTAATCAATCCATTGTTACGTCGCAAAGGTGGGAATGATGCCTAGGGATATCACTATAATTTTAAGCATCAGGACAAGCGTTGGCGCCTTGCAAGACTCGATTGGAACAGGA
>JABCKO010023986.1:0-11908 GCA_018855915.1 Tephrocybe sp. NHM501043
TGTGGGCTCTGTAGAGGGTAATGACTACAAGTGTATGCAACAGTAAACAAATATTGACTTGCCACAACACTTTCACTCCCTTTACTCAACCTCATATTTTTGAAGGCAGCAAAGCTCCCTATATTTTCAACCCTCATTTGACATGCACTGACAAATGTGATGAGATGGATTGGGTTCAATGGGACCAATGTAGAGGCCCAAGAGGTGCAGCAGGAAGGAAGAGAGCTGGAGATGTGGATGGATACTATAGTCAGATGGATGTCATTTTTTTTAAAGGCGGTACCTATCTTGTCTGGTAAGCATGTTGATGAACTTGTAGGTGGCAGATCAATGAGATCACCAGCAGACAAGTTGTTGAGTGCTGGGGCTGAAGATGACATCATTGAACACACTTAGGTAGCTCACAAGTCTTTGCAACACAAAATTGTATTGACTTTAAAGTAGTTGGGTTTTAAATATATCAATGATATTGTGAATGCTTCCTCAATAAGAAGGCTTACAACTGGCCAGGCTCAGGCTCTTTCTACCCTGGAAGCTACGCTTTGGAATGCTATCCAATCCACTCCCTGGGGATTGATAGTCCTGACATACTTGCCCTTCTCTTCATTTCCCTCCCTGATTTTATATTAATTCCAGGTGCATGGACCACCCATTTCTGTTGCCCTACTTTGATGCTCCAACCCCCTCCCTTGGCAATAGGTCTGCTCAATTGAATTGAGCCAGGAGAGGGACTATATGGTGCCCCTTAGTACCACATGATTCCTCCCTCAACCTTTTTCCTTAATATTTATTTTTGTGCTGCTCTCCCAGCCACGCCACTCTGCCACTATGTTTCCCCCTCATCTATTATTCATTCCCAAAGTTATCCAAACTTATTCTGGCCCTGGGATGCATCAGAACATGCAATGCATCCTTGGAGCAGAACAGGTCAGTGGACTGATGTCACTGTCGATCTGCTTTGGTTAATCACTCAGGAACCAAGCCAACTTCCCCTTTTGGACTTGGCAGCCTCAATTCCTTCTTTCAGCCTTGGTAATTACTGGAAGCCAAGCCAACTTCCCCTTTTGGGCTTGGCTGCCTTGGTTTTTTCTGCCACTCTTCTCTTGTTAGTGCCACTGCCTCTGTGGTGTGTGCTCCCCCTCCTGCTCACTGCTGCATCTCTGCATGGGGTGTACCCTGTGTAGAGACCCCTTTTGCCACTGCCTGAGTAGGGTAGAACCCTGTCCAGTGTATCATCTCCCCCCCACAAAAATCTGACTGTCCCCAGTCAGTCCTGGGCAACTCATATGATCTCCGTCACTTCTTTTGTCAATTATTTTTGTGCCTCTTTGTTGTGCCATCTGCCCCCACCTCCCACCACTTGTGATCAATGGTGTCAATCCAAATTTTCTGCCAACACTCCTATTTTTCTTCCTAACACAGTCCAGGTTCCCCATTTCTCCCTTTTAAACTGCTTTGGCTCCCCCTGCATCACACTAGGAGCTCTTCAACCATGTTCCCTCAAATTGTTCCTCTGCCTATATGTTTGTGTCCCATAGGTGATACCCACCAGTACCCATCTCTTTAATATGGAAGCACTGACCAGTCTGATATGCAGAGTGATCTCCAGGGTATGGCTGTCCTTTTTCTAGTTTTTGTTCAAATGTGTGCACATGCAAGTGCCCAAATTTGATGGCTTCCTCATTGGTATGGTTGCCTGTTCTCCTAGATACATGTATTGCATCTATCCTAGCAAGGTGTGTTTCCTTCAGCTTTTCTTGCTTCCCTAAGTTGTATTAAACTATCCTGATAGTGCAATATGACATCAAAAGATGGGTCTAGTATCATTGCTGCCTTAATGTTGATTCAAGTGCCTTCATTTGTCTTGAGTATACTGAAATGTGTTCCATTTTGTTCCACTTTCCAGTTTGTCTCCTGGCTCCTATCTGCCCTGGCTGGATATTTGCCTGCTCCTTTGCATATTGCAGTATGTATGCCCAATAGTAGTACATCACCCATAGTAGGGCTCATTGACCATTGATTACCAGTTTCTAAGCTTTCACCATTCTGGAATGCCCAATGATCAGCGTACCATTCTGCCACCTGAAACCTTTCATTATATAACAGGTTTGTGGATATAGCTTCTGAGCCTAATAATGCATACTCATAATCTAGAATCCCATGCAGACCATTTCCTATCAAATATACATGGAATCTTTGCTTTTCTGGAGCCAGGATAGACAGGCCATTACCAGGGTATAGTGCCATGCTTTCCAGGATTTGAGTTGTGCATTGCACTGCCAGATCACCAATGCAGGGTTGGAAATCCATGAGGGGTTCTACATCCCACCGTAATGCTGCTAGTGTTACTAACTCCAAGGTCTCCACTGCCTCAGCTGCTTCACAAAGCATCTCTGTTGTTTCAAGGTCAACAATACCCACCACATTTGCTGCTAGCCCTGGCACCCTTCCATTCTGTACAGTATTCTGCTTGGGCAGTGGCAAGAGACATGGCCAGTTTTGTGGCAGTGGAAGCACTTTCCTTGTGCACAAAGCTCTTTGTGCTCCTTGCTGCTTAACTTTGGTGCATTATTCTCTTCTGTCTTTTTGAAACCAGTACTAGCTGATGCCTGCTTTCCATATGGTTTATTCTTATTTATAGGACCATTTTCTGGTACTCATGCCTGATGATTTTCTTGGCAACATAGGCTCCAATCATCATGTTCCTCCCTACAACAATCATGGCTGTTGGCATTCTTTGCTTCCAATGCTGTCAATGGTTGGTTACCTGTGATGATCAAGTTTTATTGACATCTGTAACATTCTCAGCTATTTCAATGATCTCCACTGCCTTCCTCACCTCAAGCCATGACAATAGTTCTGGGTTCAGGCCATCTCACCATAACAACCTTGAATGCTTGTGCATAAGCCATTCCACAGTTTTACCACTTTTTCTTGCTCAGGAATAGAGCCAATCATGTTATACAGTTTCTCAAGCTCATGGCAGTATTCAGTGATTGTTTTGTTGTGTTGGTACACCCTTCAAAGTTTTTTGTGCTTCTTTGTCTGAAATTGACTGGAAAACAGTAGGTGAACATCTCAATGAAGAACTCCCACAGGGTCCAATCCCCAACATTCATGGCAACTTTTTAGGTGTAGAAGTCATATGCCCATCCTTCTAAAAATCTAGACAACACAAATACATGTCGTTGAGGTTCAACCTGGCCAGTTTCCATATAATCTGTGCTCTTGGTAATGAACTGGTGGTATGCCCATGCCATCAGGTGAGCTGTCATACTTCTTAGGTGGTATTGGCTTTATTAGGCTCATCAATCCTTTCCCCAAGCATGAGCTTCCCTTGTCAATATATTCTGGTGCACTCTGCAATGGGATGCTCCCCCCACTACTGGGTACATTGTTGCCAACATTCAGCAAGGCAGAACCTAGGAAACTGTGAGGAGGATGATGGATCCTCATTTCCATTGACTTGGTTCCTTTTTGAGTATCATTGTTCAAATATAGGCACTTGAGTTGCATTTGCTGGTTTACTGTTCATGCCTTTTGTTGCAATGTTAACAGGGGGTTAACTTGACCCACCCACTGTAAGGCTACCATGGCCCTCAACCCTACTATTTAAAGGTTTGTTAATATGAATTTGAGCAATCTTTGCCTGTGCATATGCATCAAGGGCCATTCTTTGTCAATTGATATTGATATCTTCATTTAGTAAGCTAGCAATGCCTCCCCAGTTACGGAGATCCAGGCCTTTGCCTTTCTGAAGAGTGGTTGGTTCTACAGTAACACTGCTGGTATTGGAGGGATCCTCCACCATGGCTCAATGATGGTTGTCAATTTGCTAAGCTTGTTCATGCATGAGGTTGGCCCTAGCCAATGCAAAGGTAATCTCTTGGTCCAAAGGTAATGTTTTTTGAGCAGCGGGGCTTATGATGCCCACTGTAGCAGTACTAGTGACAACTCTGGATAGGTACCATACCATTATATTGTATGTTACAGCATCCCCCAAGGAAGCCCACTTCAGACATGTTGAGGACAAATGACCTGCCATGGTCTGTTCCCATCATCCTCAAGATCTAAACCTGTGACAGTCACAGCCCCAAGGCTGGTGTCTGCAAGGTCAGTCTGGGGGCTGATATGCCTACCCAAGACATTGCTGCTCATGGAGGTTCAGGTTGCTCAGACCTGAAGGTGTAGTTGAGAGAGAGAGAGACCCTTCATGAAGTCGTAACTTTACCCATATTTTGAGCTTTGATCACAATTCCATCATCTGACTTTATTTTTCATTTTGATCACTTTTTGCTTCCATTGTTGTTTATTTCTTACTTTGAACTGCTCACAGTCTCTGTTTCTCAGATTCTCAATGTCCTCAGACATGAAGGATATGGGATTGGGGTAGTACAGACAGGGCTTGATTACTGACTACAATGACTACAACAACTTTATGATACCATTTCATGCAATGGGTTGGGACTAGGTGGGGAGCAAGGACAATGGGGGCATGATATGGCTTTACAGGGATGTGTCAAGTGCACAATGGCTGGGGGACCATCTGTGCTGCCCTGTGGAGAAATGGTCTGTCTCCTAGTCTTCTAACTCTGCTGACAATGTACTTGTCCTTGGCCTATCTGTCACAGCACCTTCTGACTTTGACACCACAATCTGCGTTTTACCATTACAGCTTAACCTTTTCCTTATCCATTCATCTTGTGAGGCCCAAGCACAAGAGAATGCACATTGGATTGCTTTCAATTGTAACCCTGACTGCTCACATGTGTTGTGGGGGGAAAAATGTCATACTTGCCTTTTTTTCTGCTCTTAGCCATTGTGCTCATGGCATTAAGGTCACTTCCAGTCTTGTTTTCTTGGTTTGTGACTCGTTGTTCTGGTCTTTGTCATACTTGTTCTACACAATTGCGTCCTCTCACTTTTATGTGTCCTCAAGAGAATGAAAACCCAACTACATACTGGTGACCAAAACAGGGGGTTTAAACTCTAGTTCTCATGATGCCTTTGTTTCATTTTACCAAACCATTTATTGCTGCCATGGTTTTTCCAGGTGCTTCTGACAGTGTTGTTGATGGCATTGATTTTACAGTCCACAATTCTACACCTCAGATCAAAGCCTTGGGTCTGGGAAACAGTAAGCTTAGAGAGGTAACTCTATTGGACAAGGCAAACACAAGGTTGAAGATGCCTGCACCCCATTTGAAGGATGCCCCCAAGTTTAAGGGTACTAATGTCACAGATTTCTTGGATGATGTCGAGCATTGTGTGGATATGGCTGGCCTTCAGTACAGTGCTCTTCCATCTATTGCACTTTGTTATTGTGCAAGGAAGGTAAGAAATGTTGTTGAGAGGGCTTCTGTCTGGGAGGAGGACAACTGGGCAAAAGTCTGTGCTTATCTTATAGATCATTATGGGTCAAACAACAACTGGGAGGAAACTTCACCAGAGATCCTCAGGAAATGGGTCCAGTGTCACACAGAACAAGGCAGTTTCCAGACCAAGAAGGATGTCAACAAGTATTTGCATAAGTTTGAAGAGTTATCTAACCCACTTTTAGCAGACCAGGAAATCATGCAAAATGAGACAAATTGTCACTTTTTCAAGGGTCTTCCAAATCCATTTTGGGAACACATTTTTGACAAGATCCTGGATGGTTCTGGTGCATGAGTTTCAAACATTGACCAGCAAATGAAGTGGATTTGCCAATATTTTGATAAACCAGCACTTTATGACAAGGTAAAGGTAGTTGATTTGGGATTTGATAATAGCTCTTCAGAATTGGACATGGACAACAACTATAGGTGATTTTGACTCAAGAAGAAAAAGGATGCAAAGAAGAAGGCAATCTTTGAGTTTGAGGATAAGGAATTGAAGGCTGGTCTCAAAGGGAAGTTTGAATCTCTTAAACCTTTACCAAGTTGGGCAGTTTGACCAGGAAACTTGAGGAGCTCAAGCTTTCCAGTTCCAGCATTTGTCAAGGATTGAATTCCTCAGTTCAGGACAAACTGCATCAGCTCAGTCATTGAGTCAAGGAGTTGCAGGCTCAGATGACCAGGCAAGGTTGTCCTCAACATCAGATCCCTCCCAGTAATTTTCCTAACCTGTTGCAGAATCAAGATCAATGTGGCATGTGTGGTTGAATTGCCAACCAGCTGGATATGCATCCTCTGGGGTACAACTATTGTCCAGAGGCAAAGAAGCTTTTGGACAAGGATCTCATGAAGAAGGATGGATCTCATCTTGTCATGCCTGACAGTTTGGTTTTGCATGCTCTGACTTTGGAGGTTGGTGATGTGGCACAGAAGTTGAGGGATATGAGACATCAAACTGAGGAAAAAGGGAAGTCAAATTCAGAAGTTCAAAGAGATGTACCACCACACTTAGCCTTGTCTAGCATGACCAGACTCCAGTTCAATGGTCAGGATGTCTTGTACGATGGCATGATAGGCATGGCATCTGAGGAGTATACAACAAATTGGAGTTTGTTAGTGTCACCAGCAACCAGGACCATGAAGAAGGAAGTTTGGTTTGATCCAAAACATTGTGAGGAGAAAGGGGGAAGGGAAAAAGATAAGTCCTCTAATACAATTAAGATTCCTGTGACTGCTGCTTGTTCCAAGACAGGTTCATCCAAGGATATGTCAAGTTTTCCAATTCCAGTTCCATCGAGGTCAATCCCTACCCCACCCATTCAGAATATGTGAGAGGGAGTGAGGAAGAAGGGTAAGGAAAAGGAGCCAGAGATTGATGAAGTCAAGATGGAGTCTGAGGAAGAGGCACCAGTGAAGAAGATTGAGTCCAAGTCAAAGCCAAAACCTAAGTCAACTCCTTCCTTTCATTATACATCAAACATCAAGGATGCTGTAAAGAGCAAACAGGTTTACAATAGTCTCAAGGATACAAAGCTTACAATTTCCATAGGTGATCTTCTCAGTTTGGCTCCAGAACTACAGAAATGTTTTGTGGAAGACCTCAAGTCCCATAGGGAGTATATCAAGAAGCCAGTGAAGGTTTTGTATGTAAAGGAGGTGGGAGTTGATGAGTTTGCAGAGATTGGATGTGTTTCTGCTGGTGAGTCATCAGATGAGAAATATGCTGACAAGGAGGTTCCAGTTACAAAGGTCATTTTGAACTTTGACCCCAGCAAGATAACAGTGGAGTCCATTATGGGGAAGTATATAAATCCAGTTAGGTGCCATATGGTTCCTGTACCTCTGTATGCAATGATTACTGGTAAGTTCCAAGGTTTATTTGATGGAGTTCTGGTTACATTCATGGTCAATACCAGTTCCAAGTTGAACTTGGTGCCTGCTGGGGTTCATGCCATGATGAAACTCACAATTGATTTGGATGGAACTTGTTGGACTTTAAAGGGTGTAAATGGATGGCCAACTCCATTGGCTGGATGCATTTGAGATGCTCTGGTAATGTTGGGTAATTCATTCTCTCATCATTTCTTTGTGAATCCTGGCCCATTGGGTGGGGAGGGTGATGAGATTATTTTAGGTCAGCCATAGCTTCAGTGGTATGGCACATGTATTTAGTACAGATGCAACAGTACAATGACTATGAAGTTGTGGCAGGGAGGAGACCCTGATGATGGTGAGGCAACAGTTTCCATGTCTCTGACTGACCCGAAGAGTGCTAGGAATAAATTGAATCTTCCCCCAGTGCATATTTGTTCCAAATATAAGGCTCAACACCTTCCCAAGGTTACAACTGAGGAAAATTGAAGACAGGTGCATGGCCAGAGGCTGCATATTTGCAGAATGCATTCAAATCAAGCTTTGGGAAAGTATTTCATTCTCTACTTGGTACTTATTCACTGGATGAGCAACTGGACTATTCTGAAGTTTTACCTCCTGATACATATGACCCTTTACTTTGTTGTTTTGCCCTGGTGGCTCCTTTGTCTTCATGACCTTTAGCTACTGAATACACCATTTGAGCTCTTTCAGATACACCTTCACTTGCTAGTTCATTTTCTTCTCAGATCTATGAGCACCATTTTTCCTTGGAGGCTGACCAGTATTTCAAGACTAACCTTCAGACTAGAATGAGGTATAGCCCATTGATTGAAAGGTGCATCCTGTCCTCAGTTATATGCCTGACTCTGCCCAAAAGAATTTTAAACCTATCAAATTGCCTACAATTGAACCACTACTGTACAACCTGCCTCAAATGCAGAACTTTGTCCCAGATGAATGTCTGACTCAAGAACAACTGGATATGATTATTTCTAAAGTTCCAGCTGACTTTCTGTCTTCTAGAGAGATGGACCTTTTGGTCTATGTTTTATCATGCCATCAAGATGCCCTAGCCTTCAATGACTCTGAACATAATACATTTCTCCCTAAATATTTCCCTGACTACAAAATTCCAGTCATCAAACATACACCTTGGATCCAAGACCTGATCCATATTCCAAAGGCTATTGAAGGTAAAGTACGTGATGTCATTAGAACTTATATTTTGGCAGGCAAGTACAAGTACTCGACAGGTTCATACCATTTGAGAGTATTTCCCATTATGAAGAAAAATGGTGATATTTGTTTGGTGGCTGATTTGCAGCTGCTAAACCAAGTTACGGTGAGAGATTCAGCATTGCTGCCTTGAGTTGACAATTTTGCAGAGAGTTTTATTGGTCGCGTAGTCTATGGACTTTGCAATTTATATTCAGATTATGACATAAGAATCCTTGCTGAAGTTTCAAGACCCTTGACAACGTTTCATAGTCCCAAGGGACCATTAAGACAAGCATGTATGCCTCAGGGATTTGCTAATGCCATTCCAGAATTTCAGAAGTGTGCTACCCATATTGTAGCTGGGGAAATCCCCAAGAATGGTAATGTATTTGTTGACAATACAGGTGTAATGGGGCCAGCAACTTGGTACAATGATGAAGAACTGGTGCCTGGGATAAGGTGTTCAATATATGAGTACACTACTACTTTGGATTGATTTTTCACTCAATTTATAAAGGCTGGGGTTATGGTTTCTGGCCCCAAGTTGATGTTGGCAACACCTTGACTGACTATTGTAGGAACAGTTGTTTTGCACAAGGGCTGGCACTTGACGTATGGGCTGACAACCATGATTCAGAAGTGGCCCCTCCCTCAGACTGTTATGGATGTTTGGTCATTCTTAGGAATGGCCAGCATGGGCAGAAAATGGATTCACCAATTTTCTATGATAGCTAAGCCTCTCACTTTGCTTGCTCATGTGACTCAACAAGGCTTTTATTTTGGTGATGAAGCTTTGAAGTCAATGCAGCGTATCAAAGACTTAGTTTCAACACCGCCTGTTCTCATCAAGCTCAACTATGATCAGGCAAGTAAATTTGCATGCACTGATGTTTGACCTAGGGAATGTGAAGAAGGGTGGGTTATCTTGGCTGTTGACTTGTGTATTATAGGTGCAGGGTGGATCCTTCAACAGATTCGAGATGGTCAGAAGAAACTGACTCTCTTTGGCTCTTGCACATTCAACACAACAGTCTTGATACTCTCAGCCCAAGTGCAAGTTATATGGCATGTTTAGGGCATTCAAGACTTTATGCCATTGTGTCTGGGGTATACATGTTCATTTAGATGTTGATGCTAAATTTTTGACAGAGATGATGCAAAATCTGGACTTGCCCAATGCCCCAATGACTCATTGGATTCAGTATATTTCTCTTTTCAATTTTTCAATTAACCATGTCCCAGCTACTTCTCATAAAGGCCTGGATGGCTTGTCTAGGAGGAGCAATGCTGAGGATGACTCACATGACTCAGATGCAGAAGACTTCTTAGATCAATTTGAGGGTGCACATGTGGCAGTAAGTTCTTCTCTCTTCAGTTATATAAATGCAGTGTCTGCTGGTGCTCTAGGTGATCCTCACTCCATTCCCACTGGTTTGGATTACTTCAAGGACTTGGTGCTTTGCTACCATCATATTCCAGAAATCTCTTATGCGACTTTTTGTACTCATTCAGAGGCCTTGCAAATGGCCAACTTTGGTGCATCCTTAGACAGTCTTTTGAATGCTGATTCTTTTCAAGTCATTGACCCTTTGCATGTCAAAGAGGAAGATGAGCATGCCAGCTTATTGGTTAAGAGGTTGTTGTTGAGGAACATTGACTTGTTTGGCTATATAGGTAGGGAGTTTGAATGTTGACAGATTGAAGTGGAGGAGGCTCAAGACTACTTGCTTGGGGATGAGTTAAGTACAATTCTTATCACTCAGTATAAATGGGGGTACACTTTGGCACCTCTGGATAATTCTCTGACAGCTTTTCCTGGAGAAGTTGACCACAATGCCTGAATTGGAGATCTGTATCTTTAAGGTAATAATTAAGTTCATTATGCTGACATTTTAGACAAGTTCCCAGTAACTTGTGCAACTCACCAGTTCAGCATCAAGGATGAAGACAGCAAGACTTTGTTCTTGGAAATCATGGAGTATTTGAAGTCCAGAAACATTCCTACTCACTGCAATACAGATTCAAAGTGTAAGGCTTTTATTTGCAAGACCAAACAATTTTTCTTGTACAAGGAACATCTTTGGAAAATTGAATGTGAGGGTAAGCAGCCTCAACTTGTGATTATTGACTTGGAATGTAGGAAACCTCTTCTTGCCAAGGCCCACAACAATGCTGGTCATCAAGGTCATGACGGCACATATAAGATACTCACTGATTGTTACTATTGGCCCAATATGTACAATGATGTTGCCTACTTCATTTGGTCTTGCAATATCTGTCAACTCAGATCAAAGATACATCCTATTGTTGCATTCTCTCCGACTTGGAGCACTGCCATCTTTAGGATTTTCTGTATTGATACCATTCACATGGGTGACAGTTTCAATGGTAAACGTTATATTATTCACAGTGTTGAGCCCTCTATTGGGTGGCCTGAGGCTGTTGCTACTTGCAATGCTGACACTGAATTGATGGCTTGATTTATGTACTTTAACATCATTTGTAGGTTTGGACACATTCCCATCTTTGTTATCAATGGAGGCTCAGAATTCAAGGGTGTTGCCAACATTATCTATTGTCAATGGGGTATTTCGGTTATCATTTCTTCATCTTATCATCCACAGGGAAATGGAATTGTCAAATGGGGCCATCATACTCTGGTGGATGCTATCTTGAAGTCGTGTGGTTGGGATTCATCCAAGTGGCCTTTGTTCATAGATGCTGGACTTCTGGCAATTTGTATGACCACATCTCGCATGACTGGGTATAGTCCTTATTTCTTGTTGTATGGTTGTCACCCATTCTTTGCTTTTGACATTACAGATATGACTTGGGGAGCTCTTCCTTGGAATGAGGTTGAGGACACTAAAGATTTGATAGCCATCAGGATTCAGCAGCTGACTCGACGAGACAAGGAATTACAGCTTGCTCATGAAAAACAGAAGATAACAAGAACTAGAGCCATTGAAGACTTTAATCATAAGCACAAAGCTTTTCTGTCAACAGGTGACTTTTTGTTAGGGACTTGGGTGCTTTTGCACGAGACTTGGCTTGACACTCAGAAGGGCAATAAGACCGCTCTTCACTGGTCTGGTCCTTTTATTATCCACAAGAAACTACGTGACACAACCTACCAGCTTTGCAAACTGGATGGTACGGTTCATCGAGACTCTGTCGCAGCTAACCGTTTAAAGGTTTTCTATTTTTGGGAAGACTTTCAGACCATCCGGTCTTTCCCAGCTAAAATTTACAGGATTTTCAAAGTTGCCCATTCGACAGAATCTGAGGATCTTTGTAAGGCGCTCAAGGTCATGAATGGTATAGATAAAATCATTATTCCTCCTTATCCATTTGCAGCTGCGCTTGCTAACACAGCTCGTTCTACACGATCGGGTCCTCTCACTTTTAGGCGTCATCAAGAGAACGAAAACCCCACTACA
>JABCKO010023987.1:0-11834 GCA_018855915.1 Tephrocybe sp. NHM501043
CTGCTGAACCTGTTCTAAGATGCCACTTCACATTATCACCAACAATGAGCATGGCAACAACTCTGCCTCAGAAGATGACTTTCCCCTCATTATCACTCCCCCTACTAAGAAAGGTGTCAACAAAGCTGAATCTAGCTCTTCCAAAAGGGGCCTCTTCCCTCCCCAGCTTGCACAGTCCACCCCTTTCATCTGGAATGGCAAGGCCATGGGTGACAAAGAACACCTAAAGCTCATCAGCAAGTTATCCAAGACACAGAAAGGTGGTGGCAAAGCTCCTGGAAGGATAGCAGGGGAGGTAATAGAGGAGCAGCAGAAGATTGCAGAGCAAATTCTGCAGCAGGCAACTGCCAACTCAATAACTGTGAATGCTTCAGGATTGCTGGCATCCCAATCTGGGCAATGCTTCCAAACCCTGCCCATTGTTCTGATTAGCGAACTGCCATCAGCAAAATGTCAACTTTCTAACACACTAGATATTTCTAACAAATAGGCAACAACATCCCACAAAGAGAAACTCTCTCTTCTCTCACCACCATGATACCTTCTGTACCCAAAACACCTCCCACAGCCAAGGCACTGCCTTCTGTGACTCCAGTGCCCCTTCATGTGGCTGCAACACCTCCTTCCATGACTGTGACAATACCTCCTCCCTTAGCCATGACAATGCCTCCTCCTGTGGCTGAAACCCCTCCTCCCATAGCAACCATGGAGGTTCACAATTCCACTACATTGTGACCTACCAAGTATTATGCCAATTCTCTGAAAGGAAAAGATGTAGCCATATTGTCTGCTAAGAAGCCATGTTTTAACAACATCAAGAAAGTAATCGAGGGTAGAGACAATGGCATCAATGAAGCCATGGAGATCAAAAAATGACAGTCCACTGCAATAGCCCTCCCCCCTCCCCCCCCTGTGTCTAAGCCTCTACACCACCACAACTATGGATATTACAGACTACCACCTCCTGAATTATATGGTCACTTTGGTTTCTCTCCCACTCCCCTAAGCCATAGAAAACATCATGATGCAAACATGTATAATGGACATATACCACCCTCCTATCCCCCATACTATCCCTCTCCTTCTGCATATGGTGCCTATGGAATGCCATTTGGTACTTTGCCCTATTACTTACTGACATCAGCTTACTCACCACCTCCTGGGGCTGTGATGCCTTATGCTCCTCTTCAGCAAACAACACCATATGCTGCTGGAATCTGGCACAGACCCATTTTGGAGGACACTGCTGCCACCAATTTGGAAATTCTTTGTAGGGCTTCAACAACCACTCCACAGTTCTAATTTGAGGATTTAGATATACATGCATACTTGTGGGAGAATTATAGCCTGTCCATTATTTTCTCTATATTTCAATTCACTTATGTTTCTTACACAAAATGTGTGATTCTAATTTGGAACCTCCACTCTTTGGAACTCCAAAACATGAACTTCCAAGACATTCAAAACACTTGATATCTATCTCCCAATGGAAACATAAACTCAAACAGCTTAAAATCTGCCCTGATCCTCTCCCAAATAGGATTTGGGTGAAGGTGTTTTCACTGCTAAAACCTACTTGGCCTATTATTTTGATGTTCCTAATAGGCCTAGTAGGGTTCCACATGACCACAATTTTTGCTGTCAGCCATGGGCAATGATTGGATATGTTTTTTTTCAGTGGATTGAGTATTGATTGGCACACACAGCTATACAATTTAGCTACCCAAAGCCTGGGTATAACATATGTTTAGCTGCCTAAAGCCATGGCCTGAGCCCAAGCTTTAGGCTTTCCAAATCTAAAGCCTGAGCTGTAGGCCATTCCAAGCCTAACAGATGGCTTTCTCAAGGCTTGGCTAGCTGTGGCTTGGCCTGGCTGGCTTCAGGCTTTGAGCCGAGCCTGGCACATCACTACTCTCAAACATAAGTCTTGTTATAGTATTTTTAATCTCATAATAATTATTTATAGATCAATCACAGGATGCTGGAGAAAAGGCAATTTTAGAACTCATTCAGCTACATGAAACTTGTGATGGATTCAAGAAATGTATTGAGGAATATGACACAATCCTTGCTGATTCCTCAACTTCATTTGAGGTCTATATCAAAGTGGAGGATAACTCTAAGTGACTTCAGTCCAAACTTTTAGATTTGAAGCACACTATTGCTTGCAGACAGTCCTCACTCAGTATCACAGATAATTCATCGCTTACTCACCTCATAAACAATCAGTATATTGCTCTGTGTGTTAATGCACTGGGAGTGAAGGAGCATTTATGAGACAAGTTATGTTACCATAAATTTGAACTTGAACATGTCAAACATGCTTTACAAAAACAAATACATGGTGAGCATTGTAATTTCATAAGATGCTCATGCTGATAGACCTTTATAGATAAGAAAGTTGACAATACTACAGAGGCCTCTGTTAAATGACATGATCCTTCCATTTCTCAGCTTGCTTTGACTTACAACAAGCTTTGCAACAAGCTTATTGATTTATTCAAGGCTGGAAAAGCACCTTGCAATGCACTTTTACCTCCAAAAAAATTGAAGCCAAAGGTCTTTTTGCTCTTGATGTTGATGATTCCATTTGGCAGGATGTAGGCCTAGCAGATGGTGCTGATCACACTCCCCCACTTTGGCTGTCAAATGACAAAGCCCATGAAGGGATACATGCATTGCTGGAGTATGACAGGTATGTGGAGGAGGAGAAGCAGCTTCACTATGAACTTCAAAATATGAGAATGTGGTGTTCTGAAGAATGGCAAGTGATAAACTTGGCCATAGTAAATGCAGATAAGCCTTTTGAGGTTATATATCTTACAAGCTTGATATACTTACCTCCAGAAAATATGGGTGTTCAATATTGCCTTAGTCTTTGATGTCAGGAGCTACTTCAGTGCTGCACTATGTGGAGTACCTCAACTCAGTCACTCTTTGGTGATGACTTGGGATCATTATCAGTTGGGGGCCTTTGCCAGAGGAGTTATGGATAGTGCAAGCTTCTCAGAAGACCCTGATGGTGGCTAAAGATGATGATGATGAGGATGAGATGATGAGTCATCTGAAGGGGATGTACTAGATCTGGTCAAAACTTTGGATACACTCAGTCTTGTTGATGCTTTTTGTGCCTCTGATTTAACTACACAGTTATTTGAAGTACCTAATTTCTAAACAATATACAACATGTTGAAGTCCATTTGAAGTATCTAATTTCCAAACAATACAAGTGGTAGCTGCTTCACTGAGCATTATATATTTATACTTATGTTGAACATCCTAACATACGATAGTGCTGCATAGAGCATAACAAAGGTGCAGGCTAATTTAAAAAACACTCATGAGCAATGAAAAAAGATTGAAATAACAGACTGAGACAACAACAGAGTCACAAGATGGCAAAGAAATGTATTAATGACAATGAAGACATGGGGTAAGGGCAGCCATCTCCACACAGAGAAGAGACACTTCCACAAGCAAGTGGGCACTTCTACCCTAATGTGGATACTTCCACATAGAGGGTGGGCATTTCCACAAGTAAGTGGGTGCTTCCACTAAGATGGTGGACACTTCCACCCTGATGTGGATATTTCCACATTGAAATTGACCATCACTTTTGGAAGTTCCACTGTGGAAGCTTCCACATAAAGTGTGAAAAGGTCCAGGGGGGGTGGGAGGGTCCATGGACATCCTACCTCTCAGGTACAAGGTTCTTGGTGGTGAGTTAACCTTTTAGGCTATGGTAAGGGGGGTGCCTGAAGTGTATGTCCACCTTTGTCAATTGTGCAAGGTTGTCCGGTTGATACGAGATCATATTTTTGCAACCTTGATAGCTTGTTGCTTCTATGCTTGCCATTGCTCAGGTGGACTCATTCTTAAGACAAAAAATGAAATCAGTTGGTGCAAAATCATTAAATGATCTTCTTTTACATCCTCCAATGGATATGTAAGATATCATCTGCTATATCATAAATCAGACCCATTCTTCCATGGAACCAATATCATGCTCTCCCATCAGGACATTGAAGATCCTGCCACCTTCTCTAACAGTACATCATCCATGCACAATAACATTCATGGAACAAGAAGTGCCCTATTTCTTTGAGAGAATGGATCCCATCCAACTTGAACTGAGTTCGACACAAAACTATTTCCCTTTGTCAGTCATGACTATGGAGGCCATTCTGTTTGAGCTGGTGCTGCAACATTCTATGCAAACCTTGGCCTCTCTGAATCCATTATCATGGCAATTCGTCAATGGTTGTCCGTTCTTGTGACTACTGAAGTCACGTGCATTTGCAGTCCTCTGCACTGCTATGATAGCCTTCTATTCTCCGTCTCATCTAGAGATCAGTTATTCTGATGCAATGCCCTTGTTTTTTCTTTGGCGAAGGTTGCGTTTGGAATGGTGTGATCGACAGTACCGTTCATCTGCACATGTCATGTCTCACCTGTTCTTGGTCCACAACATCGGTGAGCATTTCGTGCTTGCTTGCTCCAAGCGTTCTCTAACATTCCAGCAGCAGAGTATTTAAGCTATTTTGTGCTCATCACTGAATTTCTTGTACAATACTCCGTGCTGTAAGTGTTAAATTGCGGTCTTTCATCAGTATCCAACTCTGACACAAATTTCATACTCAAGATTCAAGCCTTCATTGCTGTGCTTTTGATAATCACTGTAAGGCTTGATATCTTTTGTATGATGCCCATTTGTTGGTCAGATTTCAGGTTTTCTTACATTTCGAAGATTTCTATTCATTTTTTCGCGATCTCACCCACCTCTCAGACTCCCAGAAGTATACGCTAGTTCCTCTGATATGCACTATTACGTTTCTTTCTCTTTCACCTTCATTCTCTTTCTTGCTGTATGTAACTGTAGGCGGCTAGTGTTGCACTATTTCGTTACCTGAAATGCGTGTGACATTCACAGAGGGTGACAAACCCAATAACCCAATATTTCGCCCACCCCCCTGCTGTGACGTGACATGCCGAAGCGCTCGAAATTGTACAGTAATCGAAAAAACAGCGGGTACAAATGATCGTGCATTGCATCATCGTTTGATGCGCGGGAAATCCAACACTTTACAGTTAAAAGTTTCACACTTGCGGGCTGTGGAATGTGGGTGCTACCTGCGCAGTGTATTTGTTAAGTGTTAAGATTTAATTCCACCAAGTTCAAAATTATTTAGAGAAGGCTGCATAGATAATAATAATGTCCCACTAGTGGTTGTCAAGGATATGCAAATATTGAGAGGAACATGGTGTTTTATTCCTCAGGGTTTATGGTCAGATCCTGAGGCTCCCCCTGAGGCTCCCCAGTCTCAGTCGGAGCTGGCAGCTTTAAAGGCATCTTCCACTTATGGAGTGGACGTTCTGGAGTTGCGTTTGCAACAGCTTTGAAGAAGATATCGGCATAATTTTGCGAGTCGAATTTCTTCTGGAGCTCTTCTCCAATGATACGGAGTCTGAGAAGGAAAGTGCAGAATCTATAGCAATCCAGGGGCCATGCAATGTCGAATCTAAGCATCTCTTGTTCAAACATAAATATAACCTTTGTAGGCGTATTAGATCCATGTTTACAGGGCTATCGAAAGTTCGACGCACCTGTTTGGAATCAACTGGCTGGGTAGTATCTGGCACTGATGCAATGGAAAACCAGCTTAAGAAAATGACCGCTTCAGTCCCGAAGGTTACAATGCTGAAGATTGGAATAGATTCCTTGACGCCCAGAAGGCCATAGAAGGCCGCTGTACTGAATGCATAAAGCCTGGCTTGGTTCATGGCCTGCTCGGCTGTGTGTTCCGATTTCTTGTGTTCCACGACACAGAAAGGCATCAAGAGATACTCTGTCTCGATATCAGTCTTTACCAATGATTGTAGAGGACTAGCTGGTGGATTTGAATCAGGGCCATATTTATAGGCTCGAACATTGGCCAAGGGTCGTTTGATTTCCTCGAGCTTCTCCTCCACCTGCAAACTGAGAAGTGACTGAACCAATGAGTTGCCATGTTTGCTGCTGCTACGTGAGGACGGTTGTTTGAGTTGGCTTTCCTCGATTTGGACATCTGTATTGCTGTTGTTCTTGGAGGTGACTTTTGCTCGAGCATGAACAAGAGAGATGGTGTTCAGTTTTTTGATAGTGGTTCGTGCAGATATGGATGGTCGACATGTCGCAACAATAATAGCATCTGCCTTCATTGTCATGGGCTCATCGCGGTGGAAATGGCCTTATATAGATTCCAGTACTTGTGTATCCGTTGGCGCTAATAGCGAAAGATCGGCTATAGCCTGGGCCAGGAGACCTTGGGCCGTTTCCGAAGCTTTTTGATCTTTATTCACGATTCCGAGTCTTCTGATGTCCATAATCAACAATGCGTGGTCACGGAGCTTTGAAATGTTGTCGCGATATGCTGCCTTGTAAGGGGCACCTAGAACCCGTTCCAGCCTTTGAACCTTCTGTGAATCTGGTGTCTATTTATAAAAAATAATGCAGAACGTACAACACATGAGGAGAACGTCCGATTCCTTTGAGCCCAAATATGACGCTCATGATCTCGTCCCACTTCTGGCGGGTCTCTGCCTCTATGACAATAAGACCATCCTTAACAGCGCACTTCATGTCCGCTGCAGCTTTCCCAATTCCGAGGAAAACTGGTAAAATGGACATCAGTTCCTCGGTGGGAATGGTCAAATTGAGACCATCCAATTCTGGCAATCCGAGATCTGCGCCACATTTTCCTGCAAGACTAGCTGGAGCACTGAAAGGATCCTCGTTCTCGGAATTTTTCCATCCATCGTAAAGGTTCTTTCGATAATCCATTATCTCTTCCCTAACCAGTGGCAAATTATCCTGTTACATAGAAATTTGAGCCAGTAGAATTCTATGCAATGAAATTGCACTCACCAAGTTAACCCATTCTTTTGGCCACATGAGCTCTGTAAGCTTTACATACAAGCAATACATTGCATTGATTTCTGTAATGACTCCCGGGAGAACGTTTAATTTCTCTTCGTTTCCCGTGGTGTTAACTCGTTTACGACGTGGTGTGCCGTACAAACGAAGTTGCAACGGGATGCCTCCTCTTTCATTGATAAAAGACATTGTCGAGGGCTGATTGTCGTAGATTCCTCGATCAGATTGGGCAAATCTTTCCTTCATCGTTAGACTCGCTAGCATTGTTGATATCAAGGCTGATGCATACCTGGATGCTGAGGGATGTTGGTTTTTTGAACGACTTCCGATAGAACTATTTGACATTATGGTTGCTGTTTAGATTTGGTATTGCGCAGGAGAAGGTTGTTACGGGTGCTGTTCAGATGAGGTCTTGTGGTAGAAGCTTTCATCGTTTATATCTACAGGCAATTATTCACATCATGATGAATCAAACTCGTAACGCAGAGGCCCTGTGTTTCATCAAATTCCCATCAAATGACATGTTTGCATGTGTGGCGTTTATTACTATTTACTAGTACCAGTGGTATGGGGTCTGTGGCAAATTCCATATCATGATCAAGGCCACATTTGATGGACTTATACCTAGGCCTCCCAGCATGTGGATCAAATACACTACATATGCCTGACCTGGACCCCTCACCTTCACCGCATCAGAAAAATTCCCTTTGAAAGCCATCAAGAAAATTTATGGCAGGGACGTGGATGGGGCGTGCCAACCTTCTTACCCAAATGATCTGCGTGATGCACGCCCCAACGCGAATGCTTGGACGGGGTATTGGGTGCTCTGTAGTTATAATTACCAGTATAGATCTATAGGAATTTAATTAATGTTGAATAGAGTGACAAGAGCGGGCAATAAGAGTTTGTGGGTAAATCGGTTCCTTCCTGGGATCTTGATCTGGAGTTGATGTCTTCTGTTACCATCCGGCCACGACGAACTTTGAACATAACTTCAGACTCCCGTGCAATTGCTGCGGCCCAGAGATTGCGAATTGCATCGCTCCTTGGGAGCGACCATAAAAAGCCGTGGCACGGCCGTGGTAGCAGTTTCACGGATTAGCACCGCTGGAATTGAGATTAGCACAGCTCTAGATGATTTTGAACAGCTCAATACACATTTTCACGGCCCGACAATTTATCTAATGACAATTTTGAGTGAAATTCCGGTGTATAGGACATATCTAGTTCACCTAATCCATGATCCTCTGAACTCAGTAGTGCAGTGAACCAGATCCAAGGCTAGAAAGATCTTCAGGAACCTGATTATTTTGTATTCTGCATTGATTTCAGATAATTGCTACCCACAGCAAATGTCGATCTGAACACATACCTCTATGACATCACAGACACCTACAAACACCAAGAGATAAGCTTGTAAATGAAAATTCTAGAATTTTGCGTGCCTGATGATTGCAGCTGGAGTTGAGCATACAAGCAAGATTTCATGGAACAGATCAGTGTACTACATAATATGTGCAGAGATGAAGCAAACAGCTGGCTGCGACTGTTAACGTTCCAGATTAGATTTTGTTGATCAGCCGATCAAGGCATCTTCACCCTCGACGCTCCTGTTGCATGCCCCAGGACGTGCTGTTACTTCGCCCCAGAACCTGCTTTGCCGAGTACCTGTTATTGCACTTCCAACTACCTGCTACGGCACTGCCGAGTCCTTGCTCTTGCACTCGTACGGCTACCAGTGTTCAGTGCAAAATCTCTCTTGTCAACACGTCTATATCCGGGCTAGACACGGCTACTTCACACATGCACTCTGTTGTCCTCTGATCGCATAGCATGCACCATGGAAGTATTTTTTCTTATCACTTGTTGATGGACCGTATCGAGTTTAATCTTTTTCCTTTTTGACATCATTTTATTCTATTATCGGACTATCAAAAATATTATCTGATTTCTCTTACACTGTAACCCATACAGTGCATTTAATCGTTTGGAGGAGATGTTTGAACTTTCTTTGCGCGCCGGTATAGCTGGTAGCTATCAGTGGGAACTTGATACTGGAGATCATCAAGGTGGTTGGGATCCATATAGTGGAACCCCAGAGCACTGGAACTATGAGGATAGAGCTTTTGACGAAGCCAAACTCAAGGTATGTCACTTCAACTACCTGAAACTTACAAAAACTCTGTTCAAGCGTGGCCCAAACTTCTTTACAGTTAAGGCAGCGACACCTGACTTCAAGCCAGTGATACCACGTCCAAAGCCACGACTACACTGCTGAACTCTTGATTACATAGCTGCTGCACGGTTCAAGCACGTCTTTCACGGCTCTGCCACCGGTAAAAAGTACGTGCCCCCCTCCTTGGGTGTGTTGAACAAGTTTTGAAGTTTTGACATTTACACTGTTGCTACCCCGACACAACACGTTACTTATTCTTCTGAATGTCCATATGAATTACGCCCGCATTCGTATTCATGACCGTGTGCATCATAACTTTTTGTCCAAAAGCTATTCCGTAATGTGATGATTGTCTGTAACGCGTTATCACCTACTGGACGTATGCAGATAGAAAAATGCAAAATATCCAAGCTAAGCCCCAAGCTAAGCAGTAAAATTCGGGTAATTCTCACAGAATGATCCTTCGTTAATCAGGATTAGATTGATGCCACGGCTGGAATCCATCCTTGTTTGTGTATTGTGTGATGTTTATACAAGAACAGGACGTGCCTGTGTGGCACGTCCCATCACGTCGTGGCCACGGCTTTGCCTTCACAATTACCAATTACAAGCGAGGCTTATGTAGATCGCGTTCACAATCAAAACGACACACAAGGTGTTGCGGCATCTAATCGATATCATAGATGTGACATGCGAACAAACCATTATCCAGCGGGGACTCCATGAATATGAGATCTTTCAGCTCCGTTGCAGTCTAGATTTGTTTCATGTTGGAATACAAAGCAAAGCCATTTGAACAAAAAATACAAGGGAAATGGTGCAAAAAGATGAGAGGAAAAAATGACGAGGGTGTCATGACAAGTGAGTGGTCAGGATCAAAAAATGAAAGTAAAGGGTTCACCTAGTTGATGAACGAAGATGAGACCTGAATGTAATCTGGGAGAATTGCTGGCGGTGGCCATAATCTGGCACCGGTATAGTGATCATTGGCTCGGTAGTTCGAAAGCCCGAAGGCCGCTCTTCCTTGTTTTGCGGCCAGATTTGATCCAAATCATTCTTTCAACTGTTATCTATTACTCCAACAAGTGACTCACCCATCACCACCAATTATCTTAAAAGGAGACCCTCGATTTGAACCGTATCTGGAAACCCCTGATAACCTTGTCTCCTCCATCACCATCATCTTCAGAACATGCCACAAAACCTTGGAGAACCTTCCATTGTTTGCTCGGAATATCCGTATAAAGTCCAGGAATTGTTTCAATCACTGCGACAGTCTCTCCCGCCATCTCTGTCTACACCTGTAGATCCGCAACTGCTGGACAACGTGCAGTATATTTTAACGACTGTAAACAACATTTGCTCGGCCCGTGGGGACGGATGTGATCATACTACGATAAAAGCTTTGTGGTCTTCGATCCTTGTTGATCTAGTCACATACAGAAATCAGAATCTCGGAATTGCGTAAGTTCAAGACTTTCATCAAACACTCTTTGCCATTGACACCATAACTAGCATAGATTCCCCTTTCGTTCTTCCGAGGAAACTACATGCTGGTTCACTTTATGGAAAGAGTGATGTCATCGTGTCCCATATTATCAAGACCACCTCATGGAACAGTCCCAATCCTGCGGACAACTTTTCAGATGAAAGGGCTGGGTCCCATGTAAGAGACCATGAAGTCAACCATATCCCTCGCAGCGCATTTATGCTTCCTTCAACTTCATCGAAATTTCTTATGCTACCTGTGATAGTAGTTGGGGATGCGGCGAACGTCGATGCTCTTGTTGCAAGCGCTCTTTATCAACGCCACGTATGGGGAATCGACGTTCCGGTAGTAGCCCTTAGAAGCAAGAATTCAGGCAGACAGGTTCAAGTACTAGTCGGATGGCTTGACCCATTGCAGTTGGAGCAGAACAATTTGGTCCGTTCCATTTCTTCGAAATTTTCTTCATTATTGACCAAAGATTAATTTAGCCCAAGGTCCACTTAGTAGATTCTGACGATCTCGATTCGCACACTAGCTTTAACATCACGGACCCCCAATCTATTCTCTGTCTAGCTGGATTTATTTACAAGTTGCAAAGCCACTTTGACGAAATTTTGAAGAAAATTTCTCATTCGCCTCGTATCGAGAGCTTTGCTTGGCGATCAGATGATGCGGCATTTAGCTTTGATGTCGATAACCACGTTGCGCAATGGATATCTAGCAACGCCAACAGGTGCGTCTTCCCAGAGAATATGAAATGAAGGATCTGACGTTTGGTCCACTGCTTCCCCCACGTAGCGCGCAAGGCAGCGGTTCACCCTCAGTGCCCTGCCTTGATGATACAGCAAAAGAGTACGATACAAAATACTTGAATTTGATTATTTGCTCATAAAAAGCCTAGTTTTGCGCCAGAAGCCAATCCTAGCGATGAAAATTCATCTACCGCCTCCTTCATGATTGAGAGAGCCGCTGTTTCACTGACCCCTCGTGAGCTTAATCACAGGGTCGGGGTAGAGGCTGCACATGTCCAAGATATAAATGACATGCGTTTCATGTATAAGCAGCTAACGGCTTACGGCTGGCCTTTGGCTTGGAAAACCTCGGTGCGTTTCTTTTGATAGTTGCCATCCAAGGGAAATGCTCAAGACTGGTTGAAGGCCGACCTTCCTTCCACTGTCAAATGGAAGAAAGAACGAGACATTCTTTTCTCTCAGCACCTAGACTTCAAACGAAGTGGCATTAGTGTGCAAGAACTT
>JABCKO010023988.1:0-11757 GCA_018855915.1 Tephrocybe sp. NHM501043
ATACCAGCAACGAACCTGCCTTGAGGTAGGCCAATCGCTCTAATGATATGACCATTGTGCTCACGTTTGACTTTGCACATATAGCTACCAAGAAATAGGCCTTCCTAAGCAATGCAATGCTCGGTTCCAAAACCACCAAAACCACCGACGCCGTTTCTTTACGTGCAAACGTATGCTGCTCGATTACGTCGATATATCAAGCCCGAATACAGAATAAAATATCGCAAACCGATCTTGACAACCACGAGGGTAGAAGCTGCTCAACTTATTCATAACAAAACACCACCTCCTGACCTCGGGACAGTATCATGGTATCAAGTACGTTGTTTTACTTCAAATCGAAATTTGTTCATCACAATACTACAGCAAATGAATCATTCGTTCAAAACCTGTGCCGAAACTCGACAGGATCATATTGTCGCTGAGGTGCGTCGAGCTTTTGATTATAATAGCCTTGACACAGATCTAATGGTGTCCTTTCCTAGATCGATCGTCCCGGACCTCCAACTAAAGCCCGCACTGCACCGCCTAATGAAATGTCTACCTCCTGGGTGTGGTCCGTACCGCAGCATCGTCGTCGTCGACAACTTCTTTCTCTGCAATCGCGTCTTTCAATGATGACGGTCATAACCCTCGGCTAAATTCAGTCCTCCACCGGCAGCACGACAACAGCCTTGCCCAAATTATCGGGATCTGCACCTCAAACACCCATCTTCTCTTGCACGTCGGTCGCGGCGAGGATTTCGATGTGAAAGATGCTTTCCAGTCACCACTTGGAACCTGTACAAAGACGTCTCTCACAATCGGCTCCGCCTCTCCATGTTGACATGGAAGATTTGCTGCGAGCCGCGAAGGTTCATGTCTGGAAACCCTGCATATTGGATTCCGCCGCAGCGGCTTCCCATGAACATTCAATGCGCCGGCCTCTCGTCTGCGAGGGCACCATGCTTCGTCCACAACTCCAACATGCCAGCACGGATTCTGAGCTCAACGCTCGCCCCTGCCGAATTGGCGGGCATTCCACGTCCACTGCTAGTCGCACCCGGACTAGCTGTGCCCGTGCAGCGGAACACTCGAGTCACGATAGTCGCAACTTATCTCGCTGTAATCACGTCTTTCATACAAAGGGCCAATCAAGTCCGTTATCACGTTCGAGGATTCCATAAGGAACACTGTACGTGAACCATCTGGATCAAACTATTCAGAAGTCTTATTTCTTGATATTACATCTAGAGAGAACATGTCCTTGACGCTGTCAGATTGAGCGATGGACTCAAAGTCGCCCTTAAATACATCGATACCCGTGATGAGGAACTCTATTGCACGATATCTATGTTCAGCTCCACGAGCAAATGACCCCAGGAACCACACAGTTCCCATCCTTGACGTAATTCCTCTCCCCGACAAGCCTTTCAAGGCTTTGCTTGCAATGCCTCAACTATTGAACTTTGCGAGGCTGCCCTTCAGGCGCATTGGCGAGTTTATAGAGGCAGTCGAACAATTTCTAGAGGTGAAACCCTATATCCTTGATGAAAGAGCGGAAGTGACAATTCTTGAATCCAGGGCCTTGACTTTATGCACGAGCACAGAACTGCGCACAGGTAAATATGCTGATCTTCCTTTACTCATGTGGGTGATCTTATTCATATCTCCTTTAGAGACATCTGTTGTTGGAACCTTATGATGGACACATCAAGGTTTTCACCAAATCCAATCTCTCACCCACGATGGCGTCGATAGAAGAAATTTTGAATGGGTTGATCGGTTGACTGTCCGTCCTGTTCGATACTACTTAATTGACTCTGGCCTATCAAAGTATTACCCAGAGAGTGAGCCTCTTGAAACAGTGACTGGACTATGCGGTCAGGACCAGACTGTACGCGAGCTCCTTGCTGAGGAGCCTTACAATCCATTCAAGCTGGATGTCTACCAGTTGAGCAACGTCGTCCTTAACATGATCAAGGTAGGGGCGTTCTGTACATATTTCAATTTGTTTTTTTTTGACTGTAGGGCAGACGTACCACAGCTTGGAAGCTCTGACACCTCTTGCTCAAGTCATGACCAGTGTTCTTCCTCAGGATCGACCTCTTCCATCACAAGCGCTGGATATACATCGTTCTTTGGACCAAGCAAGTTTCGAAGATCGTGTTTGGCCTAAGATAATCCCACCGGAGGAGCGGTATGAAATCGAATTTCCTGGAAAAAAATAAATTTTGGAATGCTGTGTCATCACCCTGTCTCAGCCCATGTCTGTCATGTACAACTCGTCAGATTTTTTCCAATCATATATATCCGTGGAATTTTGAGTAGTCGCTAAAGTTTGCTCGCATCATATTCACCCCCACCGCTATCTTATGCCTCGAATCAACGAACAAGCCGCTGGCAAACTTGCTCGTCAGACGGACATGCACTGTTATGTGATCTATTGCGAGGTATGTCGGGCGGCGGATGTGGTGCAGATATCGGCACGAATTTGAGGCGCGTGATGCCGGAGGGTACGAGGTCGGAGGAGGACTGGAGGGTGGCAAGAAACTGGGGGGCAGCCGAAAAGCCTAAGGAACGGTAGAGGCTTCATTCGTCGTGATAGATAGCAAGCGTGCATTACTGCGACGCTTACGCTGCTGGATGCACAGGAGCTATGAGGTCTGGGAAAAGCCGAGGATCAGCCGAAGCAGAACCCCCTTCAAGGAGCATCTTATGGTGGCTGTGCCCCTACCTGTTGCACTCAACTCTCATTGCGAACGCGTTATGCGAGACAGTGCGGAGATCATCTTCTTTGCCAGCGGTTGGATCATGACCATGGTACGTTCTACCAACTGTCAAGCACTTGAGTACGCGTTTCTCACCTGGTTCCCTCCGGGATTAGAACATCTATCCGTCGCCCTTGAACCTTGTTTCACTACATAATATCCACACACAAAGCTCTCTTCTGTATCTCGTCTGTTCAGACTACGACGCTGAGAACCTACCTTTTGGCACGCCCAACGGCAGAGCACCAGCGCACAGGCGTAAACGCACGGGCCATCGACTGTGTCGATGTAGCTAGGCACCATTACCTGAACTCGCTGACCCGAACCATTCACGCGTTACGCGTCGCATGGTCTTCGACTGTATTAATGTACCCCGGCTCAATTGCATTGTTAAGTCTACTAGAGTGCCCAGCATTAGACCATCCACGCAGCTGGTCGATACGATGCAGGTCAGTCACACATCTGTTGTGTGTCCAGTCGTTAATCGTTGTCTTGTTATACACAGCAAAAGAACTGCCTGTCTCCAACATCCACATAAACTGAACAAACTCGTGGTGCCGTTCTTGTACGTCCCCGTTTTGACTGGCTTCTTTAGTACACCTCAGCTAACTTTCCTGATAGCTCAATGATACTCGGCCCCCACAAACGCCGTTTCAGCACCGCCCTATCCAGTTCCTGCTGCCCAAAAACCAACCACCTCTACGAACGCCCCTCCAAAAAAATAATGCGACGGCACTCCACACACGCCGTTTCGGCTCCACCGCTAGACGACCACCCATCCCTGCACGAGACTTGGGGGCGGAGAAGAGCATGCCAGAGGAAAGGAAGCAGCTATTAATCTCCCAACTTCGAGCCGCACGGGACCTCCGAAAGCGAAAGGATCGGCATTGATGATGTCAGCTCCATCTCACAAAGAAAGCTTCTCCGCGTAGTTCTACCGTACATGCCACTGGCGGCATCCCGACGCGCACCTCAGAGCGATACTGGGAATACATTCATCCAGGCACCGTGCTTGACGCAGGCCAGCTGTCTTTAGACAATTGTCAGAGTCGAACGCATCCTACTGTTCCATACCTTCAGGGTACGTTCATTTTGTATCTCATTTCTTGTTGCTTCGGCTAATATCTAGAATTCCCAGATCGATCATCGGGGTCATTCAAGGCCAGCATGATATAGCGATCATCCACTCGATATATTACCTACCCAGACCGCCGTGGTCATGGGACCCCTCCTGATTCGCCCAACTTCTACAGATGAATCCGATCGGTCCCTTTACCGCTGCCGGCCATACCACCCTCACAGCCCTCAATAAATCATTGCACCCCACTGGGCATGTCTAAAGAACGAGATCGTCCACGGGATTGTATGGGCACAGGGGAACGTTTTCATTGCCAGCCATTCATGGTCGGCTGTGCACCGAGGTTGGTTCTACATATTACCATAAGATGTCTGTTGACTTGGCGGCTCTCACGGCTCTCTATTGGTGCATAAATATTTGTACTTATATTTAGATAATCATTGTATCGGCGGTTACTTTCAATGGGCTGCAATCGGACAGCGAGCTCTTCGAAATACGGAAAGCATACATGAGTGTGGAAGATCGCATGTCATCCTTCTGGAATATCAGGCGTAGCTTTTTCGTCTCCATCTGCATTGTGTCCCGCTGAGCGAGCAGTGTAATAATCACAAGTTAAAAACACGTACCACAAGTGAGTATAGCCTTGTCTGTGTGACATGGTATGATACATGTCACCTCGATATCCTGAACGCAAATTGACCACTCACGTGAGCGTAATTGTCCCAGGCAGGTGTAGTGATGGTGGTAGACCTTGTGGTGAAGGACGGAGTCAATGGTGTCGGGATGGGATTGCGGTCGTACTATTGACGACAATTGGGCACTTCCATTGCCAATGGAAGAGGATGAACCGAACCAAGGGTTTGAAGCGCTCTGTCACTGTCGCTGATCGCAATATGTCCGTGGCTGATTGAGACGTGGTTGTGAGAGCTGGCACGTAAATATGTGTTGAACCTAGAAAAAATCAGTTGAACACCGTCGCTGATGCCCGTCTATACCTACTCGACGAGGTGTAAGTGGCCTCCATATCTACCTATCACTCTCATCCTTGATTATCTCCTTTGTTGTATGTCCATCGCAGCGCGTCCCAGGATCGCGCCCAGGATCTGATTCGTGCCAGGTGGGCGTCCTCGCTGACGTCAACCCTGCATATGTTCGAGAGTGGGAGGTGAACACGTGAGTCACGCGACTCCAGAGAGGAGAGCAGGATAGAGTTGAACATCATGCAGGCTTCGATATAAGGGTGAGAAAGAAGCACTCGGACGAGCAGAGGATGAAGCTGTTGGGCTTTCGGTACCAGAGAGGATACAAGCTTGTCACGCAATCTTGATGTACGGGAGGGTGCGGAAGTGTTGGCTGAGACAGCAGGAGAGTCGGAGTTTCGGCCGTCGACGTATACATAGGACGTCCCTTGGAATAGGAATGATCCAGTGGGCAACTAGAAATGAGAAGCTTAGAAGCGTCCGTAGCTGAGCATTTGGATGTGTTTGACTCCCTCGCAACTGCCTCGCGGGCTATTGTGGAGAGTGATTGGAGGCCAGAGAGCAGAAATTTCTGGCGTCCAGAGATGAATGGAGATGGCGCCGTATTGCCAACTAGACAGGAAGGAAGGAGAGGCATCAACCACGCTCAGACAAAGATCACTTGCCAGTCAAGACTCAAGTCGTCGATCTCAGTGGGGATAGACACTGTGGGGGCGACGACAAGTGACCGCAGACCTCAACAAGCAACTGGCATGTGCCAGGTGGTCTCTATGGCGAACCCGAACAGCCTTGTTCTCAGGACAGGACACTACAACAACAAATGGATATTTTTCATAGTGACATGCTGTGCTGGCGCTACTAATACTATGTACCACACCATTCAACCATCAAACATCCCCTTTCACTCGAACCATCACCTTTGAGCCTGCATCCCGCTTCCGTTGCTCTATGTTCTTTCTGCTTGACCCAAGCAAGCCTTGTTTTGTTGCCAACCCAGACGTCTCTGGCATTGGTGTCCGCACTGCTATCTACACCCAAAATTTGCTGAGTTTTGCGCCAGCTCTCTTGGCGCTCAAGGATGGCAAGGTCACTCCTACCGAACTCGATGCGCTCGAAACTCAATCCACAACCATTCTGATCACTGCGTTGGCCATCCTGGTGTCAACGATCGTCCAAGCGTGCACGTCAAGCACGTCAAACACATTAAACGGTATCTCAAATTACCACGCGTCCATTGTCCTCAACCTCAGTTGGATGAACAACACCAACTTGTTCATCTATCTCCTACTTTACACCTATCGTCGGATGAATCTCAGTGATACTGAGTTAACCGAAGAGACCAAGGGCCATCTAAAACCAAACGCTCCAAAGCTCGCTCGGTGCATCTATGAGGCCAGGAAGGCCATCGTAAACCATGTTATTGTCATCGGCACCCTACATCTATCACTCATGGCCTCAGTCGGTACATGGCTGTGGAGCAACCCTGCCCATTTTGGGAAGTATCCGCCATCTGAATGTACTCTTTCAGCATCTGTGGTTGTTATTGGGAAAGCAGTTCTACTAGGATCCGCAGGCCTACGAGCATGGTCCATCTTGATTTACAGCATTCTCCTCATCCCATTCCTCAACCTTCTCCTTCCTATAGCCTTGTTTGCAGTACCACTGTTTGTCTTCAAGCACTCTCAGGGCATGCAGCTCCGCCGTATCATGATTGGGCTGGGAATGCTGGCAGTGATTGATGCCGTCCTTCTAGTTGATACTGAAGTAGGGATCAAGAAAAACATAGATCATGGCATGTTAGCAAAAGATGAAGGTGCTTGGACTTTTGGTCAGACCCTTGCCCTGTTGCTGCTTTTAGTCCCTCTCCGTGATTTGGCAGAGGCGTTCTGGGAAAGGCGAGCCAAATCGTTGGGGAAAACCCTAATGGAGGCCTCAAAAGCAGGTGAAACAGCGGTTGCAAAATATTTGCTAGAACGTGGAGCACCAAAGGATGACATTGGTATGGCTTTTGGTAACTAATAATATCACTAATATTGATTTTTGGGAGAGACTCGTCAATGGCTTCAGCTATAAAAAATAATAACTGGGAAATTGTCAAGCTTCTTCTCAGACATGGGGCTACAGTGGATGACCGAGGTGTGCAATGTATGTTTTTTTCTTTGAATACAAGAAACTAAATCAGACCATCTAGGTGAGCAATATTTGAAACCTGGCACAGCTTTCAAACTGGTCTAATTGTCTTGCAAAGATGAGGAAGCTATAATATGTTATAGTTTACAAAGGTGGCGTCATGACATTGTTAAGCTTATGAGAGAGAGTGGAAGGATCATGGACTATGATCATGAACTGGTTGCCAGATTCCTCGTTCAAAACAGTGGGGCAGGGGTCAATGGCAGAGGTGAATGAAAAAACTATGTGTTGATTTCAAGTTTTTGACATTCTTAAGACAAGGACAATTTTGCTCCTCTACATATTAGTGCAGAAAGGAATAACATCAAGTCTGTAAGACTTCTGATTAAGCATGGAAATGCAGATGTAGACATTGTTGGTGAGCAAAAACCCTGGTTTTCTCTCCATTTGTTGACTGTCTCAAGGCAAGGAAAACAGGACACCCCTTCATTTGGGTGCTCATAATGGCCATCTTGAGGTTGTCAGGTTCCTGGTCCAGAAAGGCAAGGCAGATATCAATGCCAATGGTGAGCAAAAGCCTGTGAGGGATCTCCATTGTTGACATTTCCAAGACAAGGACAACTGGACACCCCTTCATTGCAGTGCACAGAATGGCCATGTGGAGGTTGTCAAGTTCCTGGTGAAGCAAGACAAAGCAGATGCCAATGCCAAGAGTGAGTGTGAATCCTGGTTTCATCTCCATTGCTGATTTTTCCAAGACAAAAGCAACTGGACACCCCTTCATTTGGGTGCACAGAATGGCCATCTTGAAGTTGTCAAATTCCTGATTGAGCAAGGCAAAGCAGATGTCAATGTGAATAGTGAGTGAAAACTCTGGTTTCATCTCCATTGCTAACTTTTCCAAGATAAGAACAATTGGACACCCCTTCATTTGAGTGCACAGAATGGCCATGTTGAAGTTGTCAAGTTTCTTGTACAGCAGGGCAAAGCAGATGCCAATGCCAACAGTGAGTGAAAAGGCTGATTTTGTCTCCATTGCTGACTTTTCAAAGACAAGAACAATTGGACACCCCTTCATTCAAGTGCACAAAATGGCCATTTTGAAGTTGTGAAGTTTCTGGTTCAGCAAGCCAAAGCAGATGGCAATGCCAAGGGTGATCAAAAATCCCGGTTTCATCTCCTTTTACTGACTTGTCAAAGACCAGAATAACTTGACACCCCTTCATCTGAGTGCACAGACAGGCCATCTTGAAATTGTCAAGTTTCTGGTTCAGCATGATAAAGCAGAGGTTAACACCAATGGTGAGGAAATCTTGAGGTTCTAGATCCATCACTGACTTTCACAAGACAAGGACAACTGGACACCCCTTCATTTGAGTGCACGGAATGGCCATGTGGAGGTTGTTAAATTCCTCATTGAGCAAGGCAATGCAGATGCTAATGCCAATAGTGAGTGAGAACCATGGTTTTATCCCCATTGCTAACCTTTCCAAGACAATAACAACTGGACACCTCTTCATTCAAGTGCACAGAATGGCCATCTTGATGTTTCCATGTTCCTGGTTCAGCAGGGGAAAGCAGATGTCAATGCCAATGGTGAGCAAAAATCCTTGTTTTATCACCATTGCTGACTTTTCCAAGATGAGGACAACTGGACACCCCTCCATTGGAGTGCACAAAAAGGTGACCTTGAACTTGTGAAGTTTCTGGTTGAACAGGGAAAAGTGGATGTTAATGCCAATGGTCAGCAAAAGTGTTACTTTCATTTTCATTTCTGACTTTTCCAAGACAAGAACAAGATGACACCACTTCATTTGAGTGGACATAATGGCCATCTTGAAGTTGTGAAGTTCCTGGTTAAACAAGCCAAAGCAGATGTCAATGCCAAGGGTAAGCAAAAAATCCTGGTTCCATCTCCTTTTACTGACCTTTCCAAGACCAGAATGACTTGACACCCCTTCATCTGAGTGCACAGATAGGCCATCTTGAAATTGTCAAATTTCTGGTTCAGCATGATGAAGCAGAGGTTAACACCAATGGTGAGGAAATTTTTAGATTCTATCACCACTGCTGATGTTCAGAAGACAACAACAACTCAACACCCCTGCATTTAAGTGCACAGAAGGGTCATATTAATGTTGTAAATTTTCTGGTGCAGCAAGGCAAAGCAGATGTCAATGCCAATGGTGAGAACAGTTGCTTATTTCCCTTCCTTTGCTTACTTTCCCAAGACAAGGACAACAGAACACCACTTCATTTGAGTGGGCATAATGGCCATCTTCAAGTTGTAAAGTTTCTGGTTCAGCAGGCCAAAACAGATGTCAATGCCAAGGGTGAGCAAAATCCTGGTTTCATCTTCCTTGCTGACTTTCCCAAGACAAGAACAATGTGACAGCCCTTCATTTAAGTGCACAAAATGGTCATTTTGACATTGTCAAGTGCCTGGTTGAGCTGGGGAAAGCAGAAGTCAATATCAATGGTGAGCAAAAAGCTTAGTCTCATTTCCACTGCTGAGTTTTTAGACAAGGAAAATGTGACACCCCTTCATTCAAGTGCACAAAATGGCCATCTTGAAGTTGTCAAGTTTTTGATCCAGCAAGGCAAAGCAGATGTCAATGCTTGTGGTGAGCAAAAATGCAGGTGTCATCTCTATTGCTGATCTCTCCAAGACAAACGGAACTGGATGCCTCTTCATTGGACTGCAAGGGGGGGTCATCTTGAAGTTGTCAAGTTCCTAGTCCAGCAAGCCAAAGCAGATGTGAATGCCAAAGGTGAGCAAAATTGCATGTTTCATCTTCATTCCTGACTTTTCCAAGATGGGGATAACTGGGCAGCCCTGCATTTAAGTGCAAAGGAGGGCCATCTTGAAGTGGTTAAGTTCCTGTTGCAGCATGATGCAGCTGATGGCCATGGTAAAGGTAATTGCAAGCAGTGACTTTGTCATATTGCTGACCTTTCAAAGGCAAGAACATCTGGACACCGCTTCATTCAAGTGCACAGAATGGCCATCTTGAAGTTGTGAAGTTCCTGGTTGAGCGAAACAGAGCAGATGCCAATGCAAATAGTGAGCAAAAAGCATAGTTCATCTCCCTGGCTGACATTTGCAAGACACAGAGAATGTAACACCCCTCCATTTGAGTGCACAGAATGGTCACTTTGATATTGTCAAGTTCCTGGTCTTGCAAGGAAAGGCAGAATTAGATGTCAATGGTGAGCAAAAGGCATAGTTTCATCTTCCTGGCTGACATTTCCAAGACACAAACAATGCAACACCCCTCCATTTGAGTGCACAGAATGGTCACTTTGATGTTGTCAAGTTCCTGGTTGAGCAAGGGAAAGCAGATGCCAATGCTAATAGTGAGCAAAAAGCATAGTTTCATCTCCCTGGCTGACATTTGCAAGACACAGAAAATGCAACACCCCTCCATTTGAGTGCACAGAATGGTCACTTTAATGTTGTTAAGTTCCTGGTCTTGCAAGGAAAAACAGAAGTAAATATCAATGGTAAGCAAAAGCCCAGGTTCCATCTTCATGTCTGACTTTCCCAAGACATAAACAATGCAACACCCCTTCATTTGAGTGCAAGGAATGGTCATCACAAAGTTGTGAAGTTCCTGGTTGAGCAAGGGAAAGCAAATGCCAATGCCAATAGTGAGCAAAAAGCCTTGTTTCATCTCCATTGTTGACATTTCCATCAAGACAAGGACAACTGTACACCCCTTCATTTGTGTGCACAGAGGGGTCATTTTGATGTTGTCAAGTGCCTGGTTGAGCAAGGGAAAGCAGATGTTAATGCCAATAGTGAGTCAGAACCTTGGGTTGAATTTACATAGCTAAGTATGTCCAGACAAGACAAATTGGACACCTCTCCATTTCAGTGCATATCATGGCCAGAGTGAAGTTGTTAGGTTCCTAGTTGAGCATGGCAAAGCAGAAGTCAATGTCAATGGTGAGCAAAAAGTGTAGTTTTATCTCCCTGGCTGACATTTCCAAGACACAACCAATGCAACACCCCTTCATTTGAGTGCAAGGAATGGTCATCACAAAGTTGTGAAGTTCCTGGTTGAGCAAGGCAAAGCAAATGCCAATGCCAATAGTGAGCAAAAAGCCCAGTTTCATCTCCATTGTTGACATTTCCATCAAGACAAGGACAACTGTACACCCCTTCATTTGTGTGCACAGAGGGGTCATTTTGATGTTGTCAAGTGCCTGGTTGAGCAAGGGAAAGCAGATGTTAATGCCAATAGTGAGTCAGAACCTTGGTTGAATTTACATAGCTGAGTATGTCCAGACAAGGCCAATTGGACACCTCTTCATATAAGTGCATATGATGGCCAGAGTGAAGTTGTTAGGTTCCTAGTTGAGCATGGCAAAGCAGAAGTCAATGTCAATGGTGAGCAAAAAGTGTAGTTTTATCTCCCTGGCTGACATTTCCAAGACACAACCAATGCAACACCCCTTCATTTGAGTGCAAGGAATGGTCATCACAAAGTTGTGAAGTTCCTGGTTGAGCAAGGCAAAGCAAATGCCAATGCCAATAGTGAGCAAAAAGCCCAGTTTCATCTCCATTGTTGACATTTCCATCAAGACAAGGACAACTGTACACCCCTCCATTTGAGTGCACACAATGGTCACTTTGATGTTGTCAAGTTCCTGGTGGAGCATGGCAAAGCAGAAGTCAATGTCACTGGTGAGTAAAAAGCATGGTTTTATCTCCCTGGCTGACATTTCCAAGACACAACCAATGCAACACCCCTTCATTTGAGTGCAAGGAATGGTCATCACAAAGTTGTGAAGTTCCTGGTTGAGCAAGGGAAAG
>JABCKO010023989.1:0-11726 GCA_018855915.1 Tephrocybe sp. NHM501043
GAAATATATTGGATTTCATAAACACAATGTTGCCATGTACTACAGATGTCTTGTATGAGTAAATCACCAACTGCATATCATGTAACATGTTATTCTGAAATCATTGTGGGAGAAAGTGTATTGGAAGCTCATTATATAAAGTTGCCTGATGAACTTCCTTCATGCCATTCAACATGGTACATGTTCACCATCTCTGCCTATGCACACCCTGCTTTCTTGGCCTCTCCACCACCACCAGTGCAGACAATGGCTGATATGGTCTCACAATGTTGCAACCACCAATTTGGAGGGTGTTTTGGCAGTGTGGGGTTCCAAAAACTCAGAGGCAGTTTATTTTTAGAAAAGTACAGACCATACCTGATGCAGTCTATTTTTAGAGCAGTCCAAATCATTGGCTCCAATTTGGAAGTGACTCTTAGAGGCCTATTGGAACTGACCAAATAATGGGCCTACAAGGGTCCCATATGACCAAGATTGTCAATGCCTTAGGTGGCATCACACAACATTTCTAAGGTCTCTGCCACACAAAGGCAAGTCAATTTTTCAAGTCTCTGAGAACCTTCCACTTGCAACTTTTATTTTCTTCAAAATTCAGTCCACCACCCATTTTGCCAGCATGCATGGTAGCTTGGACCCTGTGTTGCCTACATGTTCTTGTGTAGTTATGTTACTAGTATCATCTTTGAAAATGTCATTTAAAGAGTAAAACTGTGTATTAGTTATTGTCTACAGGCTACTGAAGAGATGTGATTTATATGTTACAAAAAGCTATTGACAGCCCAATCAAGAGGATATACAAAGGTTGACACACACCATGTAACAGAAGATGCAACACACACACAACAAGAGTGACACATAATAGTAAGATAAGACACATGAGTAGAAAATGACATGGACGGGGCCTTGGGAGGCTGCTAAAGGTAAGGAATGCATGGTAGAGATGAGTTGTTCAAGCTAGGCTTGTATAGCAGAGAGCTGCAGGGTTAGAGCTTGTTGAGATTGAGTAGAGGAGTTTAGACCCTTCCACAGCATGTAACCAGACATAGGTATTATCCTGAGTATGGAGCAGAGTCCCAGAAGGAGGAGGATCTGAGGCAGGGTTAGGAGACATGGGAAGCAGAGGCCAGACAACTGATTGGGTAAACTCACATCAGGAGTCAAGAAGACTGGTAAAGGAGAAGGCAACAGAAGTGGGGCACTAGGATAGAAGGCAAGGCCAGACAACTGATTGCTTTAAACCCAGACCAGTAAAGCAAAACTTATTCTGCTGTAAGGGAAACCTATGGAGACTGTGGAACACACACAACTGGCAGAGGAAATCCAAAGTATATTAGAAGGCTATGTATATTATACAGGCATAAATACTCACCTGGCAGAGGGAAATCTAAAGATAATAAGTCAAAAGAATCCCCATGCCAAGAGACAATGGTTGGGGGCTCCCAGAAGCATGGGAGTCAACTGAATACACCTAAGCCACTGGAAAAGCAGAAAACATATGAAAGTCCAAAAGGGGCAAATCTCCAGAAGTTGCCAGAAAGGAGATTTGTCAGTTAAATATCAGGTGATCCCTGAATTCCAGGGAATAGAAAAGCAAAAAGAGTATAAGGAAGAAGGTGTAGAAATGTGGGGGCATGGGGGCATAGGCTGAAGGAGGTAGGAGGAGGAGGGAGAATGGGGGGTACTCAGATATAAGTAGATAGTGAAAAGGAATGTAATGGAATAAATGTGGGGATGAAAGGAATGGAGTGAACTAATGACTGGTGTAAATGGGGAGTAGGGAGAGAGAGAAAAGGGGTGGTAGATGTGTCCCCTTACATGAACTCCAGTGGTATCAATGATGGTAAAGTTATCTGCAGGACATGGTTGAGGATTTGCACATATGGATCCATGGGAATGACCTACTTGTATGTGTAATTTCAACATCTTGAAATTGATCTTCTCAAAAAATTTGCCATTCCATTTCTAGAAGAGTCAAGATCAGCAATCATTGCAATTGAAGATGGGCTCACTCTAATCTATTGGCATAGTTTGGCCTTGTGTGCTTCAACAATACATTTCTGGTACTGAAGCATCTGCCCAAAGCAATCCATGCACTCAAAGGTTCCTTTAGATGGCATCTTGTCAGGCTAGTATAGCATTAATGTATCAGAAAATGCCATGATTAAATAAGAATATGGCTAACCTTGAGAATACATGGTGGACATTTCTCAGAGACAAAATGACCCCTTCTGTCCAGGAGTGGGAACTCCTCAATGAATACATCTCAGTGGAGAAGCCAATCTTTGAAAGGTTTGTGTAGAGAATGGAGAAACACTACTGTACACACCCCTTGATTTCTGCCTACAGCCACCCAAGCCCTAGAGGAATAACAAAATGGGCTGTTCAGCAAATGTATAACTTTTGCAAGGAGAACAACTTGTTGGAAGTGTAGGCTTACATATGGTGCAACTGGTATCATAATGGGTTGGTGAGAACTGTGGGCCCATTCAGTCCATGCAAAGGAGATTCCTGTTTTGAAACTATAATGATATTTAAAAGCCAGTGAGTTGTCTGTAGGGAATAACACAGTTGGAAAGCAAATCACCATGGCTATACCTGCAGGTCCACAAGTACAGTATGCAGATGGTGATTTACTTTCCAACAAGTCCTGGATTATCCAATTTGGACAAGATTTGTCTGAGATATAGTAAAAACACTTTTACATGACTTCTGATATTAAAATTAATAATTTCATGACACATTACACCCTTCAGGGGCCATGGGAATCAAAATGGCAAAAACTTTGTGTTATTCCCTAGTTGTCTGAACTGGTATGACCAAACTTCACTCACTAATATGTCCAGTTAGCATCACATCAAATTGTGACCTATTAGTGTGGATTTTGGTTAAGAAACTTGCCACATCATATTACATTAAATTGGAATGGTTACTCCTTAGCAAAAGGGCTTTAAGTGGATATGGTGATGGCTGGAGAAATATCTATCATGCAGCCATAAAATGAGGCCTACAAACCTAATGTCAAAAGATGGGTGTGCAACTACCCATACTTTGCTATCTTGATCTCAATCAGAGGTAATGAGAGAACTCACATGATGTCTAATGCATAGATGCTGGAGACATGCCCATTGGCAGTGGTGATGACTCAAAAAGATTTTTTTTTACTTATGTACTTGGTTGATATGTCAATTAACTTTATCATGTATCATATCTACACTATCTTATCTATCACATATCTCCAAAGGTCACAAGCTATCATGGTCAGTGATGGCCTTGATGGGGTTTGATCCCTGTCATGACCCTTGACCCTGATAAGTCAAAGTCAACATGTGACCTGGTTAGATCAAGAGAGAGATTAGATGAGATAAGCTTGATATAAGAAAACATAACATCAAGAGGCAAAGACTGCCTATTAGCAAGGAATTAGAACAAGGCAAGAGACTATATACACTGAGACTATAAATTATGCAATATGAAGTAAATTGTCAAAAGAAAAGAACCAAGAAATTAAGGTTACTGCATCAATCATCAACTTTGTCTGTACCTGAGGGTATAACAAAGTTGATAATGTTGCCATACAGGGTCTGCCACTGGAGATGAGGGAGCAGAACAACAACTATTGCAACAACTTTGAAATTTATATATCCCTCATAAACTGGAGCTTTGTCCCTTGTTAAACAAGATTCAGATGCATTGGATTGAGATTGCATCATACATGTGATGGTAGTTTGTTCCTGGAAATCATGCATTGACTCCTTGACAATAGTCAAACACTGAGGTTTGACTCCAATAAGGATTTGACCCTGACAAAAGGTCAAGGGGTCAAGCTTGACTGTGCCAACACTGGTCATGGTGGGAGAGAGCAAGGGGTACTTGTGCAGAAGGGATCACTCAACAAGTAATGCATCACAAGGGTCCACAAGCATTGTGTGACCTAGGTGGGGATAATGCATCACTGGAGAGGTACAGTGTAGGACAGATAAATCTGACCCATCATTTGTGATGTCAGTTTGACTGGAGTCCAGAACTTTTTTGATTTTTAGAGTGAAACTATGCTCAATTAGCATAAAAATGCAATCTCTGAAAATTCCCCATATTACATAAGAAATCTACTTTTCAAACCAAAAAAATCAAAAGTAGTGCCTTGCAGAGACCTGACAAACTCTCCCAAAACCATGTCCAAGTGAGGATGACAGTCAGTGCAAGCTAAAGCACAAAGAATCTCTGGAAATCACTTCAGTTCTGGCCTTCAGGATGATTGTTTCCATGATAAGCAACTGAATTCAAGCCTATGATGGCAGAATCTGATTCAGACTCAGAGGCAAAACATTTTACCTGTTTGCCCATTGTGGAGATTTTGACAAAGAATTAGATTTGATTGACTGTGGTGCAAGGTTATTGATGCCTTGCAGATAGCAGCTTTGAAACTGCAAAGGAACTTGTCTCAGATCCACTAGACAGATGTCAAACAAAAGTCATAAGAGCATTTTTCCACCAATTATGGTGGTATATGGATGCCTACCAGTGTGTTTCCAAGTTTAAGAAATTGGCAATTTACAGAGATTGACTCCAACCAACAGAAAAGGCCTGAATTCCAAATAGGCTGAGGATGCAGTGAGGAAATATTGTTCTCATCAATAGATTGGAGCTGGTTATCATGATGGATATTGCAACATTGCAAAATCCTAAGTGAGTAGGGGCAGTGATAGCCTTGACAGGGTTTGACCCCTGTCATGACCCTTTGACCTGAAAGGTCATGACCCTTGACCCTGATAAGTCAAAGTCAATGCATGACCCAGTTAGATCAAGAGAGAGATTAGATGAGATAAGCTTGATATAAGAAAACATAACATTGAGAGGCAAAGACTGCCTATTAGCAAGGAATTAGAACAAGGCAAGAGACTATATATACTTAGACTATAAATTATGCAATATGAATTAAATTGTCAAAAGAAAAGAACCAAAAAATTAAGGTTACTGCATCAATCATCTTCTTCATCTGTACCCTCACAGTCACCATTGATGGCCATGTCTCTGTTGTGCTCCAGCTCATTTACCATGTCATGAACCTCCATCTCACCCATCAATCCAACCTCTCCTGCTCTCCAATAATCTGTTAGGGCTGTGGCTGAAGTAGAAGTGATGTCAGAGGTGTTGGGGTAGTAGAAGAGGTTTTTCAAGGACAGCAGGTTACTATCAGGTGTGTATATGCCAGTTGTGTGCAAAATTGTTGGCTGAGAAGGTGTCAGGGTGGCAGTAGATTCTTCTAGCTCAGATATTAAGTCTTGAGCAATAGATAAAAAGTGTAAGGATTGTGTCAAGGTTGAAGCCACTGGTGCACTGCCATTCTCATCCTCATCACCAAACTTGCATTTATGACATGGTGGCAGCCCATGCTTCTCTGTTGTATCCATTTTCAGGAGGACTTCTCTATGGATCTTGTCTGGGTGTGTCCAATTTTGATGTTTTGTATGCTTCACCCCAAATTGACTAAATATTTGTTCAGTTGATGCCAAGTTTGGAGTGATGCTGAGGATGCACATGGCCATTTCAATCATTGCCTTCTTTCCCTGCAGTGGGGGTGGAGGAGTGATGTCATTGTTCAATGTTGGGTTTTGGAAGGATGGCATGGAGTTATTTTCAAGCAATGGTTCAAGCTCATGCCAGATTGTGAGAAAGTTCACAGGACATTGCTACCATGACTGCAGTGAGTAAACTAGCTGGATGTTATCATACACCATTTCAAATCCAACCAAAAGTTATACTGCTCCAGAATATTAATGACCTCCCAGGCCTTCTCCTTTGCCTCAGCCTTCTCTCCAGCTACCAGAGCCAATATATCCCTTGAGTCAAGAAGGAGCTGCCAGAAAGCAAGCTCAAGTTCAATGAGTCAAGAGATTGCAAGGTAATGAGAGGTCCATCTTGTGAGGATGGGAAGGATGAGTGCCATGACTTTGAATAGCTTCACAAGTTGTACCTCCCTCAGCATACCCAAAGCACAGCTATGATTATTAAACCATTTTACCACTTTGATAGCATCCTGGACACTTGATAAAAGTGGCCCTTGATCTTCAGAATGTCTCCAACAATGAGATTGATCTGGTAAGCATGTATATAGTCAGCAGTGTAATTAAGATACCAAAGTTCTTAATAAATGCACCTGATGACACCAACAGTCAACTGTTATCATCCATGGGAGTCAAACATGGAGTAGTCTATGCATCTTTACTGATTTCCCACTGACATCATGCACCAACCCACAACAATAATTCCAAAAATGTTGAAACAATACACAATCTCTTTCAAAACAATCTCAAGTAAATGACTGGCTGTCTTGTGAACAGCTGAGATGTTGCAAAAATTGAGTAGGATTGCCTGCACAGTTGTTAATATTGAAGCTAGTCATGGTCAAAGGTTGTACTGACAGTGTATTTGACATTCATCATGGATGCAATCAGTGATGTCTTGGTTATGTTCTTCCACCTGTCACACTGCCCAGGCCCCATACTGCCTGCACACCTTACATTTTATCTTCTCTTGAACTTTCTTTGCCTCCTTGTTCAAGACACAACCTAATAACTCCTTATGGCCAGGCATCAAAGCCTCAGGCATCCATTTCTGGCAGAAGAAACACCAGTATGGGAGCTTGACACACCACCAGGCAATGTTGCAGACCATGAGAAGACAGCAGAGATCTGCATTGAACCAAGCTTGTTCCAAAGGTGATAAACAGTGTTTGGGAAAGGGTTCACCATGAAATTCACCATGAAAGATTCCATTGGCATCAGAGATGGCTGACACAAATGATGAATTGGTGCTTGTTGTTTGTGAAAGTGGGGTTGGAGTGTTGAGGACATTAGGCATGAATGGAGAACTTTGTGATGAAGCCATGGTCTGTCAAATAGGTGTTTGGATAGGTAAAGTATTTTCCTTTTCAGCACAGTGCTTCTTGCAGGTATACAGAGCAGATAGCACCTCTGTACAAATGTCTTCAGTGCAATTGACACATTTGAAAAGATGGGTCCACATTACAGTGACTTTTCCTAAGCATGGCTTCATTGTTGCAAGGTCTGTAGATGCTGAGATATCAATTTTGGGACTATCTATGAAAGGAAAAGTGCTGCTTACAGTATGTTTCTAGTTCAGTCTCGGATTGTGCAGAAGTGATGGCTCCTTCAGTGAGTGAATTGAGATCCATGTTACATGTTGTAAGCACTGCATATCTGATACAGCCATGACACCTTGCTTCCCAGTGCTTCTGATTGGTGAAGTATTTTTTTGAGCCCTTGTGATAATGTTGCCACACAGGGTCTGCCATTGGAGATGAGGGAGCAGAACAACAACTATTGCAATGACTTTGAAATTTATATATCCCTCATAAACTGGAGCTTCATCCCTAGTTAAACAAGATTCAGACATGCCAGATTGAGATTGTGTCATACATGTGACTGGAAATCACACCTTGACTCCTTGATGATAGTCAAACCCTGAGGTTTGACCCTGACAAAAGGTCAAGGGGTCAAGCTTGACCATGCCAACACTGGTAGGGGACTTTTGAAGGTATTGGGTGCCAGAGATGTTGAGTAGATTGCTTAGTCATAGATCAGATCTTCCAAATGGGGTATCCCAGGGTCTTAAATCTACTTTGAGGCTCAAAAAAATTCAAACTTAAGATACCAAAATTCCGTTCTGTTAGCTCGAAAGCCACTTCTAATCTGAGCTTATTCTGAGAGTTTAAAAGAAAACAAAGGTATTTTGGAGGAGATAGCATCACAAATTTTGGGGTGCCAAGAGGACTATTTTGAGCATCCTACACTGCACAATAATGGGAAAATCATGTGTGTGCCATGTAATGCATCAGAGCAAAGGGATGGCAACAGCAATTTGGAGACTATTGCATTAGAAGTAGATGTGATACTAGTTACAGGCAAAAATGCATCATCAGCTGGTACTAATTACAATCAATTGTTGCATTAAAATGGCTGCATCAGCTGGGCCTGATACAACCAGTGCTGCCTCCATGTTTTTGTCTATGGGTTCAAGGTTCTTCAAGAGAGTTTATAAAAAAGAAGAGGCAAAGAACAGCATACACGGTCCCCTGTTTTTGCCAAGCTGGGACTTCCTTCCATACCACATATGGAATCTAGTATCTGGACCAACACAGAAATGCTCATCCTCGAGGGGGTTGGTCAAGAAAATATGTGCAATTTCAGCATCAACTTGTTTACCAATCTGGGTTGTTTGACACTGAGCTTCATATAGTTTCATACTTCTTTCAATTCAGGATAGTCCAAAACAGAGCTTTGGATCATAAAGTTCTAGGGCTGCACACTGTTACCTGTGGCTGTACAACAGAACCATGCCTGTTATTAGATTGTGGGTAGTACAAACACAGATGCAACCTAGTTCAACATGCGGAGCTGCTGCTGTCTCAATCCATGGACTTTTGACAACTTTATTTCACTTTGCTTCTATATCCTCTGATTTCGGATGCCTCAATATCTCACATATAGTAGGCATTCTCATCTTTTGCACCTCAGCCATTTTCCACAACACTGAGGTGAGAACTCTTGTATTCAATTGTTACAGATATTTACTTACAGTATTGTAGTGCTTACCATTGTATCTAGGTACTTACAATCTAGCCGTTTTCCACAACACTGAGTACTTACCATTGTGTCTAGATTCTTACAGGTTATGGGCCCTGATATGTCATCTACTACCTCTGCTACATCGCTTGCCAACAGCCTCCCTTCCTCCATTCCAAAGCTTGATCCCTCTGGTTCTAACTGGGCTATATTTGCTTTGTGTTTGGAGGATGCTGTGGCTGCAAAAGGCTTCTGGGGTCATTTCACTGGAGCTAGCACGCGCCCTGCCATACCTGAAAATTCTGCTACTGCTCTCAGCAAAGATGTTGCTGCTGCTATAGCGCTATGGGATAAAAACAAGCTCATGGCAAAATCTCTATTGATGCAGAAGTTACCTGATTCTGCGTTGATGCACATTTGCAGCAAACCTACCATCAAGGAGCGCTGGGACTCTATCATTGCCAAGTTCACTCAGAAAGGTGCATATGCACAAGCAGATCTGCATAAATGCTTCATGGACAGCAAGTGCAATGCGAAGAAGGATGTTTGTACATTCCTTCACAATCTCAGCATCAAGAGCAAAAAGCTAGCCACTGTTGGAGTCAATATTGAAGATGACAACTATTGTTCTACCATTATCTCTTCTCTTCCTTTTGCACTCTCCAATTTTGTGTCCACTGAGCTTGTAGCTGCTAGACTCCTTTCTCCCAACATCCTTATCCTCATGATTAGCGAGGAATCTGACTGTCAGCATAGCCAGCTTGCATGTCATTCTGGCAGTAATGGGAAGAAGGACAATGGGGATGAGGCCCTTGATGCACAGGACTCCAAGGGCAGATTAACACCCAAACCTTGTGGTGCATGCTGGAGCTGCAGAAAGCCTGGTCATCATCAGAACAGGTGCCCGGATGCAAACAAGTCATCTGGAGGCTCAAACAACAAGACCAAGTCCAAATCTAACAAGTCAAAGAGTTCGGGAAGCACAGGCAGAGGATCTTCAAAGTTGAATATTGTTGCTGCTGCTGAATCCAATTCCGAGTGTGAGGGAGCATTCACTGTGTTCAACAATGATGAGGATGGTCTTTTGGGTGTGGAGAACAGTGTTGGCAATGAGCATGATGACATGCCTGGATTGGTTTCAGAGTCAGATGAGGAGGAATCCATGTTGGATTGTGGCAAGAATGATTGGTTGTATGAGGTTGACAAGGATGGTCTGGCATCTATCAACAAGGTCAAACAAAATGCAGATACTGTCAACTACACCACAATCATGAATAATGCTCCTTGTACCAAAGTCCTCAACTCTGGATGTACCCGCCATATTTCTCCCTACCGCGATGACTTCTCAACATTTGAAGAACTTGCTACAAAGAATTTTTGAGCTGTGAACAAGCAGAAGTTTACTGCTCAGGGTAAAGGTGATATGGTTCTCGACATACCTAATGGCACCAAAGCATCACAGCTTCATCTTACTGAAGTGTTCTACTCACCAGATGTCAGGTACATGCTTGTGTCTGTAGGCTGTCTTGATGACTTAGGCTACATGGTCATGTTTGGTAGTGGTAAGGCTGTTATTCACAGTCCTGAAGGAACACAGGTTGGCAAGGTTCCCAAAGTCAGAGGGACCTATATCATATGTCATGATTAGGAGAACATCAATACTGCAGTTGAGGAACTTACGCTTGAGCAATTCCACCATTGTATGGGTCACATTTCCCCCATTCTTGCCCAACATCTCATGAAGAATGGTTTTGTCACAGGCATTTGTCTTGAGGAAGGACTACATGAGGACTTCTTCTGCAAGTCTTGCATATATGCTAAGGCCACCTGTAAGCCCATCTTGAAGGCTTGTCAAGGCAATCACGCAACTGAGTTCAGTGGTAAAGTTCACAGTGACGTCTGGGGACCCGCTCCTGTCCCTATGAAGGGTGGATGTTGTTATTACATTACATTCATGGACAACAAGACCAGTCTTACCAAGCTCCACCTGCTTTGCCAGAAATCTGAGGCCCTTAAAGTGTACAAAGACCATGATGCCTGGTGCAAATCCCAACTTGGTGCATGCATTAAGATCTTCCACACCAACTGTGGCGGCGAATACCTGAGTGACAACTTCATTCATCACCTCAAGTCTTGTGGTACTGAACAGAAGCTTACCGTTCATGATACCCCTCAGCACAATGGAGTTGCCAAGCATCATAATTGCACCATCATTGAACACATTAGAGCTCTTCTTCATGGCAGTGGTCTCCCAAAGACAATGTGGGGTGAGGTGGTGTTGTCTGGCTGTTGAATCACACGACGACAAAGGCTCTTCAAGGCATGATGCCTTACAAAGCTGCATTTGGAAAGAAACCAGACTTGCATCATGTTTGAGAGTTTGGAGAGAAGTGCTGGATACGCGTTGAGGGCAGTGACAAGCTTGGTGGGTGTGTACATGAAGGACAATGGCTGGGGTTCAATGAAAGCAGCAACGGAGTTTGAGTTTACTGGCCTGACATGAAGAGCATAAATGTTGAGCGTAACATCTACTACAACAACACTGGAAGTACGTTGGCTCGTCTCAAGGGGGAGGATTGGCAGTTCATTGAAACAATTAATGTACCTTCCTTAACATCTACTATTCCAGTCCCTCCACCTTCTCCTATGCCAGAACCTATCCCTGAGCCCAAGTCTCATCAACCCTCTGACACCAAAGTTGTCAAAGCACCATTGCCATCCAGATGTATTCAAAGGCCTAGCACTCATGTCCATGACATTCTTGAAGGCCATGGTACTATGTCGGCATGACCATCAGACCCAAAAGTTCCTCATGGTGTCCAAGTCCCCTCCAAAATCATTGAAGAGACTCCAGCCATTGAGGGGGAGAATGACACCAAAATGATTATGGTCATCAATGAGTATGGTCTTGTTGCTGAAGTTGCAAATGCAGAGGTGCTTGAACCACGCAATATTGCAGAGGCGAGGTGCAGTCCTGACTGGCCACTATGGGAGAAAGCTATTCAAGATGAATTAGCTATACTCAGAGATGCAGGAACCTGGAAACTCACCAAGGCACCCAAGAATGCCAATATCATAGGCTCCAAGTGGGTTTTTTGCATCAAGAAGGATGCAGCTGGCCAGGTAGTATGTTACAAGGCC
>JABCKO010023990.1:0-11673 GCA_018855915.1 Tephrocybe sp. NHM501043
CGCTTAGCTTGGCGACACTTCTACTTCTACCCGTAATAGTAATTAAGACCCTATGCACAAGCATCACACCCCCTCGCAACATCTTCTTGCATTACATAGCTTCAATGTCTGTATATATGTTATTTTGCTTGCTTTGCGCAATTGCGCATTCAACCTTTTTCATGATTTAAGGTCCTCAATGCTACTAATGTACATGTGATATATACACAAACTTATGGGAGACTTCTGCAAGGGACAGTGTACGTCGTGGTCGTGCTTTCGGCGTCTTCGCGGTTGTTCACGGATCTAGGCCGCGTGTCGAGTACATCCATAAGGAGAAGTTATGAATACTGCACAAAAACAGAAGAACTAGTACTGTGCAATCTCGATTTTATGTTATGGATCTTCGGCTAGCGTTTTCAGCATCGTCCACATCAGCAAACCGTTGTAATGAACTTATCCCGTATGATTTAGCCTGCAGGTGACTACGGGTGACCATACTTGGGAAAATGTTTTGATGGTTTTGATATCGCCGGCCGATCAACTGATCGGTTCCGGTCCCTTGGGAACTGGAGCTGGTTACCTTGCAGCATCGCGAGCTCGCATAGGTCGCACGTACCTACTCTTCGTCGTCATCGAATTTTCACTTGTTCACGTACTATGGTTATTTCGTGCTATTTTGAGGCACAGTGCCTGGGACGTCGGGTGGACGGGTAAAGCATTTCATTTTAGCATTTCATTTTAGCATTTCATTTTGACATTTCATTTTGATACGGGAACATTTTGATACGGGAAAGAGCACATGCAACTAAAAAACTTGTGGTGGCGGCGATGTATGAAGTCGGTAGCGTACAATTATCCCCGTCGCCTCCGCTTCTGTCTCGATGTTACCTGTAACAAACGGGGCAATTTGTTGTTCAACAGTAACTGGCCAACGTTAGGATGGCCAACGTTAGGACATTTGTAAAAAAACAAAGGTAAGCCACTGACCCATGGAATAGGCCAGGTCATTCCAAAATACAGGCAAAAATACAGGCAAAACAGATATAAGAGATACTGTATAATACCAGGTGGCAGAGTTCAAAGCGCCACTGATGGGAAACGAGTCACATTTCAGGACTGCGAGCGCCGTATGCATCTGAGGTCCATTGAGGAAAAGTGAGAGCCTAGTCTCCTCTGAGAGTGGACAGGGCGAGACAAGTTGCACCACGGTACTCATCTCGCTGTTTGGCTCTTCCAGACTCAACCAAATCTGCAATTTTTCCGCACAGGTAGCCAACCCCAACGGGACAAGAGGAACGGAAGATGCAGGAAATGTTGCATTGACAATGACGTCTATGTTCAAGGCAATGTAAAGTTTTGTCGATCCCACGTTGCAGATATTATTACGTGGCGAGGACGAGGCGTGATCAATCGTCGGCTGTGGCGCCCAGTTTGAGTGACTCAGAGACGAAGTGGTGCCAGGGTTGATGAACAAAGGAGCAGACGGTGGTGGAGAGAATTGGTAAGGCGTCGGCGGCATGGCTTCAGGTGATGCAGACAGGGACGAAAGGGGGCTCGATTGTTGAGAATTTCCCAGTGGATGGTCGATGTTCAAGTCGACGGTGTGATTCGGCAGTGCAGGGGTCTCGACGGACGAGAGTGAATGGATAGCCCTGCGCTTCCTAAGTACTTGGAACACTGATATGACTGTCAGGATAAAGAGTGGTGTTATCGATATTTTCGCACCAGAATTGGGTTGACATTTGTGCTTTAGGCGTTGGAGCCGGCTGCTAACCTGTCTGGGTGATCTCACAACTCCAGTTGTCCTTTCAATGTGCTCGGCGATGAACTTGTTCCTCATCAAGCAAATACTTGCTCGAATGGGCATGCAACCATAGAGTTCTGTGCAGTGTGACGTGTATTTTTCAAGGCCTACAAAAAATTCAAAGAACAGGCATCGGCTGAAAGGGCAAGGAAAGCCATACCTTCAAAGAGAGCCATCTCCCTGAATTTTTGAGTTTTTGAGCAGCATTCCACGCATGTTAGTACAAAATCTTACACATGGACTGGCCAGACCATCTTCCCCGCTGGCCCTGTGGTCTTCCAACACTGGCGGCCGTATTGATATATTGAGTCTGTATCTTGAGATCTTCATCTTCAAAGGAGGAATTATGGGCAAGATTATCCACAGAAGTTTTACCGAAGAGAGTATGAGCATGGGCGTGCCCTGAGGTGACAAAGCGCAGTTCTCGTTCGAGAGACATTTCAATTGAACAGACAGCCCTTCGCCACGTTTATAAGCTTTTTCCGGTGACATATAGCGCATCGCACCATACCAAATCAATCTCTGATTTCAAGGGACCAGCCAAACCGGCGAATCAGAGCGCAATAGGCATTTGCTTCCTGTGAAATACCGTCAATGAAGATCGTAAGCAGAAGGCAGGAAGACTCGGTTCAGTTCTCCTTATCATCTCGCAAGGAGGCCGAGTGCCTGGTGTTCGTTTTCGATGCTCCATGGGATCCACGACCCGGTTCGAGACTGAGTTCGCTTGAACCTTGAGCTCGAAAGCTGAAATGTATGTATATTGTATATTTAGCCTAGCGCCGATCTGAACATTCATTTTCTTAGAAAGCAGGAGGCATGCGGAGCCCGCAGAAAGCACAAGTTTTGCCACAGAATCTGTCACGGGGAGCGTGGAGAGTGATGAAAGTGTCGTGGAGAGTCACGAAAGTGACAAGAACTAAAGCAGAGGGCATGTAGGAGGGTGGCATGCACGAGGTATCTGTCACAAATACTGTCGAATAGTAGTGTATCATGAGCCCAACTGGTACTTAAAGCTAAACATACACAGCAGTACATCCCACTCAAATTCCACCCGCTCTCTTGACTAGCCAACCAAACCTCAAACAGAGAAGGTTTTATGAGCACTCGCCGTTCTGACATTCATGGCACAGCTGGGAACGTCATATGCCTATCACATTTCGTCGTACCCGCATCCGCCCAAGCCCGTGTCGTTCCGGAACGAGGATTCGCGGCCTACCTGATTTACTCGTTGCACAGTTCCTAAGCGTTTAGCCATGAGTATAGCCGTTTGAGAAAGTTCACAAACGATACTATAGATAGCGCGTGGACGAATCCTGAAATCGTTTCGGCGTCGCCATCGGTAGAACAATATCCAAGTCAGGCGTTGCTCGCGTAATGAGCCAAGTCCCTCTTGAATATGTGATGATGAATGTGGGCCTTGAGCGCGAGCTTTGGAAGTCTGACGGTAACAGGCCTTTGAGAAGAAATAGGGCAGTAGGGCGTATAGTGTATAGATGGGCGGGAAAACGGGCTAGTAGTCAAAGCCAACCGTCGTGCTGGCGAGGAGAGGGGGAGTTTGAAATATTTGTATTTGTGGAAGTTTGGAAGGGAATGAATGCTATGGCTGCATTGACCTCCATAATCGATTCATCGAATCTGCCGAGGCTTTGAGGGTGCAAGGCTGTAGTTGGATAAGGACAAGAGGGGACTATGCGGTGCGATGTGGGGGGACGGGGCTTGAACCTTGAGACTGGGGCAAGAATCGGTATAGGCGCACGGGCATTAAGCCAAGCGACCCCACCCTGCCCCTGGATGCTAGGTGGTAAGAGGCCGGCGAGGATGAGACGTAGGCGTTGGACGTCGAATGTCTGTCGCTCCACCAAGGGCCCCTGTGTACATGTGCAGAGGGCGCATCTGCATCAAGGCCAAAGCAAACCAATGGTTTTGGGTATGTCATTGGGCGTCAATGTCGTGGGCCTTCGAAACTGAGAACTTTGCAAAGTAACAAACATCGAGTGGATAATGGCAGATAGTTGGCCTCGGCTGGGCGAACTAGATGGTCGCAGCCACCTGCCCACGCCACAAACGTCGCCGCTTCAAAGTCGCTATTGGAGGTCGAGATGTCACCGTAGTTGATACGGTCCACCAGCAGAATATCTTCGTCGGGTTAAAGTCAGAGCCAGAGTTATTCAGAACCGTGTGTGTATTGATTCTATTGAAAGGTAAATGTGGCTGATATTACGAGCTCACGTCAGTGCAAGAGACGACAGTTCCGTTCAGAACCGCCTGCGAAATATCGCCTTCTTTTGCAATTATAGCAAGGTATAACTATTCTCCCTCTGGGATCTTGTCTCAAGATCGTAACCTTGAGCGTATTTTTGGGGCGAGTTTGACGACAGCTGGAGCGGCGGGCTCGACACATCGATCCCTTCTTCTTGAAGTGTATAGTGACAGGGAGAAGGAGGGTCTTGCTCGGCGTAATCGTGGAGTTGGAGCTATACGAGCATTGAGAAAAGCCGAGAACGCTGGGAAGACTAGATTTGCTATTGAACGGCGCTATTGAAAGTAGTTTGTATCTCTGCATGTACGGGACAGAGGCAAAATTGCACACGCCAGAGGCCGAAGACGGCTGATATGACCTACCGTCCTGCTCTTTCTCGACAAGATAAAGCCAATTTATTGAGTTGTTGGGATATGTCGGACAGTAGACGACAAGATTCGAGCGGCATTATCAGAGTTTTTTGGACTTCGCAAGATGTCTAGCATCCGTCAATTAGCCCAGGCGTAGTAACATGGTAAAAATCACGTACTGGTCATCGGGGTATCACCGTTGAGGGATGTGGTCAGGTATGCGCCAGGTAGCTGTGGCCCAGAACGAGTCGAACTGACGGGGGTCGCGATGAGTAGAAATTCAAGTTGGAATTTGGGCAAATGCTAGGGTTGTGACTGATTCTAGGACCGCTTCACCAGGGCATATTCCTCATAGGGTGAGATCTCACCATTGAGATGATCCAAGTGAGCCTGCAATGGTGGGCCGAAAGCAGAACTCTGTATCGATTGACTTGCACTGGTTGCTTGAGCCGTACTGATTTCCTGAGCCATGATTACCTGCTATCTGATCGCTCGTATTGATTGGACGTATCAGTGTGGTTATCTTGTTTTGATATCAGCTGCCTGACACTGGAGCCTCGATAGCCCCACATTCCACCATATTGGCCTTGTCCTTGCTGGCTTTGGTAGCCTCCAGACGGTTGATAAGTCGCACCTCCGAGGCCGCGGAAGTGACGCCGTTTCATTGTGCGACCCGCTCTCAGATTCGGGGCGCTTGTTGTGTGCGTTGCGGACGCTGTCCTGTATACCAATGTCTAAATACATTTTGCTGCCTTCTCATGAGAAAGTGATGATACCTTGGTCAGGCGCCCCCCGATCCACCTGTCCATGTGATTGAACATCTGGCGCTGGATCTCTGAACGACCGGTGGCGTGATATGGGTGGTGGAAAGCTTCCAAAATCTTGAAGGAAAGATGAAACAGGGCCCAATAGAACATGTATCATGCCCAAAAACCTGATTGATCACGTCATCTGTATTGCTATCTTGTGCCCAAGCCTATAAAATCACCAGGCATTCTCAGCTTCAATTTAAATCAGCGCTCACCTGCACGATAAGGTTGACGCTGTTCTCTACAACTAACTGTACGATCTTGTCGGTAGAGGCTCATTCAGGATGAGATCAAAGTGATCCTGTAACTCATGAGTAACCTATACGTATGTCTGGTGACCGGGTGGACCTTGGAAAGGAAGCTATGAGATGGATCGGATGCATCACCGTTGTCGAACACCGTGAGCCAAGTCTTGTCAGAGCACGACTGAAAGTAGTAACGGTGTAACATACCTCGTACTGGCCCTCGGAATCAATGTCAGATTTAAATGTAGGGAGGGAGAATGGCGTAGACATCTGAAATACAGATCAGCTGGCTTGATGCGGCGTCGTCGAGCGATGATAACTTACATACATTGAGCGCGTTTGTGAGCTCGTCCAACGGGTCTGCCAAGCCAGCGGCCATCTCGATCTTGGAAACAACCTCTTTGTAAACCTGATCGCGCCACTTCAACAAATCAAGCAATCGCTGCTAGACTTCAGGGGCACGACGTTGTCAGGGCCGAGGTTGTAGGCTTTAGCTGCAGCATTCATTTCTTCACCCTTGTTTACTTGATCATCGCCGCCACCGATGGGTGCTGACTGAGAATATTCTTTATTGTACCAATATTGTCCTCACTGTCGCCCGACTGACAGAAAACTTGTCAATAATCCCTTATAATAAGGACCACGAAGGACGAACCTGGGTCATCTTTTGGGTAATTTCGGTCATACTTTCTTGAGTATACTACATGCGCCACGCCGCTTATCAGTAGACCAAATAGATCGAAAACACGGTTTTACTTACTCGGTAGCTTCTCCCATAAGCGAGTAGATGAAATCGGCACCTGCGAGCAATTTCGTGTCAGATCTCCCAGATATGAAATTGACCATGATGCAAACAGATGATTACCCCCGAACGTGCCAGTGATGAGAGAAGCAGCGGGTCCATGGGGCATGTTTACCATTACTGTTATACAGGGTTAGGCGAGGCACCGACAGATGGATAATGTGCCGTACCATTATCTCCAAAATACCTCCGTGGACAAGTTGGCGGAGAGCGACTTCGCACCAGTTACTGAGGGCCAAAGAGATCCTCCGTGGTGTGAAGGCCAGTTTCTAAGAGACGTTAGGCCTCAAAAAGGTCGGCTCCTTCTCGGCCACCTGCACGACGTCCCGCTTCAATGCTGGCACGGAAGGTGCGGTAAATGTTGAAGGCGGTCGAGGTGCCCCAGCCTTGATTTGCAATTGCCATATCGTTCTACATCTGAGGTCAAAGACTGAAATTGAAAGGCTATTAGTGAAATGGTACCTTCATGCTAGTACGCTCATCGATTTTAAGCTCGCGCCTGTCAACGAGCGGGTGAAGTTTGGGATGAAATTCCCGAGCATCACTTTATGACCTCTGGAGAGGATTTCAATAGTCCCAGCGGTACAAAGAGCTTCATCACATACTTGGGATTATCAATGTGTTGCTATCGAGACAATTTATTGGTAAATTCATGAGCATTGATTTGGCATGGACTTAGAACAGGATTGTAAACATCAAGATGATCGGTCATGACGTGAAATTCTTCCATAGCGAATCCGAGTGCCTGTTTGGCGCAATGCAGCCTTCAATCCAACGCTATGGAGTAACATTAGACGTACCACAAACCCAAGCACCGAGACAACAAGAACAAAAGCGTTGGCAGTCAATTTGCTAAGGTCCGCGATGTCCATGCACTACTCCACGCGTTGGTTGATAGGCAGAATTCAGTAGGTATAATTACGACGAACCTGGGGGTAATCTCTCAACCAGTTACCCTTGAGAACAGGTAAGCATTTCTTCTTCAAGCCATACATGGCTCAACTCACAAAATAGGCTTTCTTGACATTGCTCTTCGAGGACTTGGCGCCTCCAGCAGCCGCACCGTCTGCATGACCAGGTTCTCGTGAATGCTTTCAATGTCACCATGTGTGAAAGCCTTGTCTATAGGAAATCGTCAGGATCTTTTAGTATAACTGATCCAGTACAGCCGTTCAGGTACAGATTGTGCGACGTTGCTGTTGGGCCCCAAGAGCGATACCTGACGAGAGGGGAAGGAAAGGCTGATTTATCGCTATGCCCAAATTTAACGACGGCATTCTTATAAACCGCACGCCGAACATGGGGAGTTATTATGATGGGTGAATGGTCAGGCAAAAACAACCCCACACTCCGCAACATCGGACGTCGGCACCTTTGATGTCCATTGTAAACAGGCGGGGTAGGCGCGTGAAAGAAGGCAGTCTCCAGTGTTATCTATCGGTGCTCGGCACGCGCAAGCTTAGTTCTGGATGGCAGAGAAGAGTCAGCGTGTATCAAAAAGAGAGTACAAGGACGCGAACGTATGTTGGCGTTCTCCGCGTCTTCTGGCGTCTGAACGTCGCTGTGTACACCCGCTCCTTCGCCCATTGCCTCTTGCTGTCTCAGCGGGCAGCCACATGGTATAGCCAACTCCTGTGTGTTCATCACAAGCCTTTGCGTGAAACTGAGAGACATCACGCCCCGATGTGGCAGCGCTGAGTGGGAGGATGTGAGGAGGTAGGCTATTTGGAGAAATGCATCCAAGTCAGCAACGCGTCAATCGAATCGTCGCGTCGCGTATCTCTGTTGACGTGGATGGCGCCGACAGTTTCTTGTCATGCGATTGTCGGTTTCTATTGGGGGTGGAAGTGACCAGCCTTGTCTGAGCCACCAGGGGGTCGTGATTTAGGTGAGGACGAAACACAAGCAGTTCAACCTCGTCAGGTCTCAAATGTGGGAGCATCGCTGGGAACTTGGGTAAAAGGTCATTCCCAGGATTGTCTCAACGTCTCAACGTCACGGATAGCCACCTAGACAAAGTGGCGAAGTAGAGGAAGTTCAGCACCACTCTGGAGTCTGCGGCAACCAGGATTCATGCACGTTGTCTATGATTCACCATGCTGTTCGTTCCCTTCTCTGCAAAACTCCTGCTACGGCACAGGCGGCCAGTCACCCCCGCCTGTGGCAGTCCGAGAGAAGGAGAATAGGGTGTGTTGACTGTGAGGACGCGTTAGATATTAGAAAGGAAAAGAAGTTGCGGCGCATTGACATACTACGTCTGGCTGCTTAAGTCGCCGTGGCACCACCACTGACGAAGAGTTGGTGTATGGAGTGCTGCATATTCTGAGGTCCTGCGAAATGCAAGTTGCTGAATTGACAACAAAACACAGAAGGAGTTGAGTAACCGTGAAGCTTTGTGTCTTCAACCTTGTTGGGGTTGTTTGTTGCGCTATTTTACCTCGGTGCTCACTGGAAATGGCTTCGTCCGCGTTAGGTTTCAGGTAGTGTTGCAGGTGGAAGACCTACGTTCTGCAGGTTCCAAAATATGAGACGCCCAGTGTAGTGGGATGGGTAGAGGCCCTGGGGGAGAGTGAGGTTGACGCAATCAGGTTGGTGCACATGCTCGAGGCTGAGGAGGTGCGTGTTATTGCTTCGCATCTGGAAGGGATTCTACGTCCATGCCGTCGGCCGATCCGTGAGCGCATGTTCACTGCCCCTGAGACCAATTTCTGGCGCCCTGGATCGTTCACTAAGTCCGTCCCCATGTGAACTGCTTTTGTTCGTCGTTGACGTTCACGGCTGTGTGCAATCGCTCCATATTTCCCCCCTGTTATTGCTTAGCATTGGAAAAACCTTGAAGAGACTCCACGTACATGCTGTCGGCCGATCCGTAAGTGCATATCTGGACTGTTTACATTTTGAGCTTCTTTCTGAGCTTTCTCAGCAGCGAGCTGGGTTTCGAATTCGTCGAGCTTCATGCCATGGACACTGAGGAGCCTATCAAACTGGAGATGGACTTCGGCGAACTCCTTCTTCGCTTCCAGGGCTTCGGTGTATGCAAACGTCAAGAGGAAGCTGGGAATTTGTTCAAGAGACTGCAGCAGGGGGGGTGTATTGGGTCATCATACATATCTAGGGACGAGCCATGAAACCAATATTGATACTCCATCTGCTTACTAACTTGGGGCAAAACTACATTAGAGGCCAGGGCACATAGTTTTTAGGAAAATATTGGGGAGCATTTGCTTTCGTCTTGACACGTCCTGTTGGATGAAGGTAAATACAGAAAGAGGGAACAAGAAATAAGCCTTTACCTCCAGAAAACATCCTATGAGTCACTGAACTTTGGAGTTCTTTATCTGTTAGACTTGCCTTGATATCTAGGAAGCGTTTCAAGGCTTCTTCAGCAGTCAGCCCATCAGGATCTTCTCTCAAGGTTGACAACAGCGATCCAAGACAAGGAATAGAGGCTTCAAGCGGCTGAAAACGTTGAATAATTGCAAGCCAGTAATGTTCGGGGGTACATACACCAAAATAAATATACAGCAAGCGACCGACTTTGCGCAGTTCCTTGACGGACCAGTCATTTCCTGTAGGATCAATGGAGGAATGGCCAAAGTCAAAGAGCGCATATTGGACACGTAAAGCATCTCGGTAGCCCTCAAGGTACCATGTCTTGGTGTTGGTGATTACATTCATGCCCACGTTCCCTGCATGGATGTCATTGTGCAAGATGTGGTGCTCGTGAAGGAATGCAAAAACCTGCAGTGCAGTAAGGGGTCTGTTTTAAACCAACAGGAAAACAGATAAAGGACTGACCTCAAACATGGATTGCATGCATCTAAAACACTCAGAGATGGTAGCAAAGTCGTGAGTGAACGTCGTCGTTTGCCAGTTGGGCATGACCGCAAAAACCCAGTCAGTACCGAAGGAGATGAACTCGAGAATGGGAATCGTGTGGTTTCGAGTATCTTCCCGAGCAGATTTAGTATTAAGAAATTCAAGAATTTGAAACTCTGAAGATGGCCGACGTCCAGACACCAGCCTGAGGAGGATCGTGAGTGGGAGAGTGAGGGGGTTTCAATGACATACTTGATGACAACTTCTTGGCCTTGAGAGTCACGAGCGGGCCAAACACGAAGGGACTAGAAAAATATAAGCAAAGATTCATTTGAGGGATGAGCGCTGCATACACCAGTTGAGAACTCGAGCTCATCATTGTTGGTGAATGCCCTTCTGGAATACGGATAGCTGGGGTATGTGTGGGAAGGAGGCCCAGAAGGATCAGGCAACCAGAATACCAAGTTAGGTGATGTAAATTTTTGTTGAACATAGAAGCTGTAACCGCGGACCGCAAAGAAGCATCGGAGAAAGTGCCAGCCCAGGTCGGCTTGCTCTCGCTGGTCAACGAAGTTCAAGTAGTCCTCATCGGGTTGATGATCCCATTGCTCGTATGGGAGGAGTGGGGACCCAGCCCACCAGAACTTCCAGGTCCACCTGAGCGTGGCGAAGAAAGTGTCAAGCCAGATGATTCTAAATGAGAACATGGACGTCAGTGGACAAGAGTTTGTTTGGTCTGGTTTAGTTAGTTGACAAACATTCTCATGGACCGGAAGGCATGTGAAAGAGTATATAATAGCAGTGAGACCAGGGATATTGAGTGCCCGGCATTCTTTGTCTTTCGCCATGACCACTCCAGCAACGCAGCCCACCCAAAACAAACCAGCCCAACTAGTACGAGGATAACCCTCACCTACCGCAAACAATCCTAATGTCGAGTAGTACGAAAAAGGCGATGATGTCGCTCTAAAGAGGGACTATAAGGCGAGGCAACCTGGCCCGCCCCCATCTGTTGTGACTCTCTCAGAGGGGTCCGCCGGTCAGGTGACGGAGTCTCAATGGTCTCAGTCGTCCTTAGTGGGTTATCCTCAAATCTTTCACCACATTCACTGACAAATGACCATAGAGATATGTCTATACGGTCAATATAGGAGACGTCCAGGTCACCATACCCGAAGAGTTTCTAAAGAACTAATAGCGGTCATACAAGTTGCTCCCGATCCATTGCCAAATTATGTACCCTGCCTTGTCGGTCTCCACAAATGCCTAGTAGTACACAGCCAGCAGAAATCAGTGTCCTCAGGATGGTAGCCGAGAGGGCTAAAAGGGATGATTGTCGTGTGATTATAAATAATGAATCCCCGCTTTTTCATTCGGATGTCCGCCAACAAGAAGCTCTTGAGACCTTTTGTGATGAATATAACTATTTTGCATAAGTTGCGTTCTATATTCCAGCGAAAATCAAAGTGTGATACTTGCCCATTGGTCTGGAACAACCTTGCGAGCATACCCTGTGCGAAGCCTCGTTGTTCCTCCAACTTATTCGGGACCCTTTGACAACTTAATTTAAATTGTCCATAGGACAAGTTCAGATCATCCTCG
>JABCKO010023991.1:0-11597 GCA_018855915.1 Tephrocybe sp. NHM501043
GAGTGCATTACTGAGTTGATCTGTTGTCTCTAGCAATACCACCACTTGAACTCAGGTTTTGAAAGGTTATGGGCCCTGTTACCTAACCCAATCAAGAACCTAGTGAACTCAAAACACATTCACCCCTGCACAGATCAAGCCTCGATCTACACACAATCTCTCAGATCAGGCCCTAACATCACCTAGACCTACACATTGCTGTAAACCACATCAGACTCACATTACACAATGTCAAACACAGAGATAGCCACCTGCCTCATCTTGGTCAGACCAGAGAACTTCCAGATCTGGAAGATTCAGATTACAGCAAAGCTCAGGCAGGAGAAGGTGTGGGACACTGTCACCACTTTGCTATTATCCCTGGACACCCCAGTTATCTATTCAACACTGTCAAGCAGTCATTCCCATACCAACATGTGGGCTGTATGCAATTCTAAAGCCTCTGGGATCATAGTCACATACATATTGGACTAATTAGCCCTGGAGGTTGGGAACCTTCTCCATGCAAAGGACATGTTTGATAAACTGGTGATGATCCACAAAAATACCAAGGTTGGTGTAAATGCATTCTACACATTGATTACCATGCTCATCCAAAAATGGGATGGCTCCCCCACTACCCTGAGTGACCACTTATCTGTGATCTCTGCCACTGATGCAAAATTAACTGCAATGAAAAAGGAAATTGACTGGGAGTTCATGGCGTTCATACTTCTCCACTCCTTTCCTGAAGAAAATGCCTTGGAGTCCTTCTGAGTGACCATTCTAAACTCACTTACCCCCAGAACAACACTCACCTTCTCTGCACTTGCCAATTGCCTCACATTTACAGCTACAGCACTGCAAGGGGCATCATCTGAAGCTGCCTTGAAAGCTGATGTGAGCACCAAATCCAAGTCAAAGCCAAAAACAGAAATGTGGTGTAATTTCCACAACTCACCAACTCACAACACTCTCAACTGTCAAACACTCAAAGAGAAAGACAAGAAGAAGGGTAAAGGGAAGGCAAAAAGTCAGAAAAAGGAGAAGGAGAAAGCAAACAGAGTTAGCCATGACTTGTTGTCCAACAATAGCAGCTCTGACTTGGATTCCAGATGAGGGACCACAGGATATTTGAATACAAAGTCAGCACATGTCTCTAAGGCTTTAATGACATACATTTTTGCTTATGTTGGGAAAACTGAGCACAATACACTGAGTTCAGATGCAATTGCAGATTCTGGCACATCCACACACATGACACCAAATCAAAGCTGGTTCAAGTGTGGCTCCTTCAAGGAGCTCAGTCCCCCACAAAAGGTCTACTTTGGCAATAACTCCTTCATCAAAGCAACTGGTATTGGAACCATATTGCTTGATTGTTGACAGAAAGGTCAAAACTATTGAACTCAAGAACATGCTGTTCATACCAACATTCCACCTCACTCTCATTTCAATACAAAAGCTTGACAAGGCCAGTTACTACATTGTATTCAAAAAGGGAATATGCAAAATCAAAATGACAAAGAAGCAAAAAGTAGTAATGCTTGGGGACCACAAAGATGACCTCTACCATTTGAACATCATTCCCAAGACCCACACACTTGCCTCCATTGACATAAACACTCCACTGGCAACTTGGACATATTAATGGTGAATGCTTGATACAAATGGTCAAAGACAGCTACATTGAAGGATTAGACAAAGTCACTGGAAAACTAAAATTCTGCAAACCTTGCACATTAGCAAAATCAAAGAAACTCCCTTTCAAACACAAAGGACAATCCACATCTTGACCTCTCCAAATAATCCACTCCAATGTTGGTAGACCCATCACTCCCCAGGATTGACATGGGAATTGCTACTGGATAAGCTTCATTGATGGATATGGAAAGTTCCCATGAGTCTACTTCATGAAACAAAAAAGCAAAGCCTTGGAGAAATTCCATCAGTTCAAGAAGGATGTCCAGACATTCTTTGGGACTGAGATTGCAGATGTGCACCTGTCTGAAAACTTCATCAATTTCTTCCAATCTGACAACAGAGGGGAGTACACTGCAAAAGAGTTTCTGAAGGAATTTGGGAAGAACAGGACAATTCACCTTACCACTGCTGCCAATACTCCTGAACAGAATGGCCTGGCTGAATGCATGAATCAGTCTCTTATTAACATGGCAACAGCCATGCTGATTGAATCTGCACTTCCTAAATCTTTCTGGTCAGATGCTATGCAGGCCACTGCCACAATCATAGGGCACACACCAGCTGCAGGTCTAAAAGGCAAAACTCCATACACAGTACTCTTTGATTGCAAGGTTGACATCTCCTGGCTATGTCTGTTTGGCTCTATTGGATTTGCCCTCATTCCAAAGGACAAAAAGACTGGAAAGTTCTTGAGTAAGGCTCAAAAGGCCATCTTGATAGGATATGAAAGTGGAAAGAAGGCATATTGCCTCCTCAATGTAATTACTAGAAGGGAGTTCAGCAGTCAACATGTTAGATTTGATGAAGACAATAACATCTCACCTGCTGTCAAGTGGAACATACATGAGAGCAAAGGAGATTGGAGCCCAAACTTCCTCCATGCCAAAGGGAAAAGAAGCAAAGGGGTCTTGAGGTGACATGAACCTCCCAAGGATTCATCTGACAAGAAAGAAAATTTTGACCCTAAACATGAGGGGTCAGTGGGAGGTGATGCAGACTTTGAACACATCAAATGCAACCTCCCTTGCCCCCCATCCAAAGAACCTCACCCCCCACAAGTAACTCCACTAAGTACTCAGTACTCAAGCACCAGCAGTCCAAAATCCTCAACCAACCACAAATCCCTCTAAGCCCACACACAAAAAATGGAAACATGCACTACAATTGAGTAATGACAATGTTGAGCCAGTGGGAGCACCTATCAGAGAGAAGAGTGGACAAGTCAGAAAGCCAGTGGTTTGAAACTTGGACTACCTTAGGGCTATTGAGCTTGAGGAGCGACAAAGGGAGGAAAACAGAGGTGAAAAGAGGGTTAGACTTGAAAATGAAGCCCACAGTGAAGGCCTTGATGTGCAACACCAAACTCTTCTCAACATTCAAGAGAGAGCAGACAATTCACTCATAAGTGATCAATCACAAGAGTTTGAATCACCAGAGCCTGAGTCAGAGGAGGACATGTACTTTGCAGGAATATTGCAAAGCAGATCCCCAAATGAAGAAACACCAAAAACAGCCACCAAAGCCTATTCTAGTCTGGACAGCAAAAAGTGGAAAGCTGCACTACAGGAAGAACTCCAAAGTTTAATTGAAAACAATGTATTTGAGATTATCCCTATACCGAAAGAGATTCAACCCATCACCTCAAAATGTGTCTTCTGGATCAAGTATGACTTGAATGGAAAGGTAGAACACTACAAAGTCAGAATAGTAGCAAGAGGCTTCATGCAAAAAGAAGGGATTGATTACAAAGAGGTCAGGGCCCCCATGGCCAACCTCAAGTCAATATGTATCATTCTAGCACTTGCAGCTAAATATGATCTTGAGCTGGACCAGATGGATGTAACAACTGCCTATTTGAATAGTGAATTAGAAGAGGAGCTATACATGGTACCTCCAGAAGGAGTCGCAACCCCAGACAGATACTGCTGGAAGCTCAAATGGTCCCTATATTGCCTCAAATAGGCGGACTGAACTTAGAACCTAATGCTCAATAAGAAGCTTCAGAAGCTAGGGTTCATGCAACTTAATGCTGAGACATGCCTCTACATCTTCAAACAAGGAAAGAAACTATGTTTCCTTGTGGTATATGTGGACAACTTCATACTGGCAGCCAGCTTGCAATCCTTTATGAACAACATCAAAGAGAAGCTATCAAAAAACTTCAAGATGCACAATCTTAGACCAGCCACCTACATCTTAGGAATTAAAATTTAATGCGACTGCCCAAACTGAGCCATATACATTTTGCAAGACCAATACATAAAATCCATAGTGGAGGGATGCGGGATGAAGGATTCAAAGCCTACCTGGACACCTATGTCATTGAGCTCTTGCATAACCATCACTGACCCTGATGACAACACAACTATATTTGACATGAGGATAGGCAACAAACATGTGTCTTACTTGAGTGTGATTGGTTCCCTCATGTATGCAATGATGGGTACTCACCCTGATATTGCATATACCATAGGAGTCTTAGGGAGATTCAACTCAAATCCAAAAAGACATCACTGGACCACTGCAAAACAAGTCTTCCACTACCTGAACACCACTAGCAAAATGGAGCTAAAGTTTGATGGAAATAACATCAATATGGACATGGCATTCCATGGTTATTCTGATGCTGACTGGTCTGGTGACCCTGATACATCAAAATCAACTTCTGGATATGTATTCATATCTGCTCAAGGAGCAATCAGCTGGTTGAGCAAGCAACAGACTATGGTGGCCTTGTCATCCACTGAATCTGAATACATTGAGTTATGCTATGCAGGGCAACATCTCACATGGATACAAAACTTCTTCAAAGATATTGGTCACTCCCAGCAAACCCCATCTGAACTCCTCTGCAACAATCAGGCTGTCATCATTCTTATGAAGGAGGCCCAGTATTGATCTTGGATGAAGCATATCTAGTGGAAGTATCATTACTTGTGAGATGACTTGGTCAACAAGCAACAAGCCATCATTTGCTACATCCCTACCAATGAGATGGTCACCAATATATTCACAAAACCTTTGGGTCATGACAAACACTGGAAGTTCTCAAAAGCAATGGGTTTACAACTCCACATGAGTGGGAGTGTCAAAGTATAGAGTTGATGCTGTCCTCTATACATCTAGTCACATGTATCACATGTGTTCACTTACCATTACCCTAAATATGTTTTTTTGGACACAGCCACACCTCAGTTCACTGCACACTATTGAATGCATTACTGAGGTATGTGCTAACCATTTTATTCATTCAATTACTATATATGTTGTCTCTAGGTAATAATCAGTTCACTGCATACTATCAAGTGGATTATTGAGTTGATCTGTTGTCTCTAGCAATACCACCACTCAAACTCAGGTTTTGAAAATAAGGACTCAGCTCTGGATAGAACCTCTTTCTTTGTTGGGTCAGTAATTAATGCCTTGTCCATCAAGGTTATGCAATTCAGTCATGTCATATGAATTACTGAGGCTCATGCCTCCTCTCAAAATTCCTGAAAGACAGGGCTCATGCAACTTACATCCCAATTTCTTGCTCAGCCATAGCCATTGTCCAATAGCACCTAGTTGTCTGTCTTCTCTCACTCCAACCTGTAACTTTTTTCCCCTGTCCTGTATATGTTGTCATATGCAAATAATATATTGAAGAAAGGCATCTATTGCCACCCTTGCTTAGTCCATGCCTGGGCTATAGGGCATCACAATTCAGTTTGGCACTCTGATTTTGTGCTTTGGCTATAAACAATTGTATCCATTGTGACTCATACCCCTGACCTGTACACAGGTATCTGGACCTAATGCAAATATCACAACAGTGTGATGCCAAGAGCAATCTAGGGCCTAATATTTAGTCCAATGATAATACCAGGATGTTAGAGGTAAAACTGTAATGGCTAACTCTGGTATTTCCAGACTTCCCAGTCAATGCTGCAACCGGCTACAGCTCAGGCAAGGTTTTGATTGTAATAGACATTTAAGTGATGGACAATATCATAAGGCTCCGCAAATAATGCATTTTAATAGCTACTATGCCACCGCAACATACTTTTTGATAGTCAGCATTAATTTTCTTAGGCTGAAGATTTGAATTTTGATTTTATTGGACAATTTTCTTTACAGACTCTTCATAGACACTTATTGGACAATCCCCTTTACAGACATTTTGAGTTCTTCATTTCAAAACCATGACCTTAGTAATTCTGACCACTTACTATGGATCCATTGTACAAACTTTACAATGCATAGGCCAGTCAAATGCCATTGTATTTAAGCCTAAAGATACAGTACAGAATAAAACATACTTGCCTTCTTCCTTGATTCCTTCCTCTTTTTTATATTGAACCAGGGCACACAGACTACCCATTCCTGTTGCCCTACTCCAATGCTCCAACTCCCTTTTCCTCACAGCAGGCATGCTCAATTTATCATCATGTGCTATTCAGCAATTTAGGTGTGCAAGGGCATATATGATATATACTGTTCTATCAGCCCTCTGGAAGTGTCCCACCAAGAGCACCAGATGAGTATGGCTCACAGGGGGTGTTACCAGATGGGGCCTCCCAGATAACCAAACTATGAGGTTTATGGGCAGGGGAGAACCAGGAAAAATATTCTGTAAGCTAGGAATCAACAAATGAATGTTATTGAAGAGGTTTATTGAAATCTTGAGGTATTGGTGGGTGGTAAGCACTGAGTGCTGATAAATATCCTATTACCTTCACATTCTCTCAGTTAACTCCATTCCCATATGTAACTCAATCCAACAGCTGTTGCAAGAACTCCCAGCCAATACACTAAGCCCTGACTCAGCATATGTCACTGCCAGGAAACAGAAAGATCAAAAGGTGCTATCAGCTATTTAGTTGCACATAGGTGATGCACTACTTGTGGTATGTGTGGCTAGGATGAAAAACATTAAAAGAAGCCTGGGATGCCCTCAAATTCATGTATGAGACATGTGGCCAATAGAAATTGTGACAGTGCACCAAAAATTATTCTGGGTACAATGCAATAATGCTAGCAATACCAAGGAGTCTATTTGGATGCTCCAAGGACTCACAGAAGAGCTGGCAGTTGTCAGGTCAAAAATTGATGATGAAGAATTCAGGATAACACTCCTCACATTGTTACCAGATTCTTGGGACACCTTCATCTTGGCAATTGATACTGCTGCCCTGAAGGAAAACCACAAATTAATTGTGCATGTCCTTGAGGAGGAACCCTGCATCAAATCATGCACCAGATACAACACAGTGCTAGCCACAAAGTATGTTACATATTAAAACTGTAACAAGAAGGGGCACATTGGCAGCAACTATTGAGAGAAGAAATCAGACAGTAACTACAAGGGAAAGGGCAAAGGGAAGGCAAAATATTGGAAGAATACTCCAAAGTTAGACAATGCTCAGTAAGCACCTGCTGACAATAACAACTCATTTGTCTCCATCCCTACTACACTTCAGGATGGTTCAAGTGTTTCCTGAGAAAACACCTGTTAGAAACACATTGCATGATTTCTCACAAGTATTTCTAATAGATAATTTTTAAATCTTTAGTCAGAAAAATGTGAGAAAAACTTAATATCTTTTAATCCTGTTTTTGTCAAGAAATTAGTAAGTAAAAAAGGTAACATCTTAGAAACTGTGCCAAAGATGTTGGGCAATAGTTACAATGAATAAAAAAATACATGTGGTGGTGAGGAATGACTCAAATATTGTGACTATAGAGAAGGCAGTTACCCAATGGTGTGAGCAAACAAGGAATGCCTTAGTCCATAAGACATGGACACAGATTGAGAAGAAAATCTATCCAACCATGGTATCCATCTGCATTGCCAGCTCTCTTCCCTCCTGCTGTGCCTCTTGGGCCTCTACATTGGTCCCATTAAACCCCATCCATCTTGTCATGTTTGTCAGCATGTGTTAAATAAGTGTGGAAAACATATGGAGCTTTGTTGACTTTGTAGATTGAGGAAAGGGAGTGCAAGTGGTATGACAAATGACAAATGGTTTATTGTTGCATATATTTGTATTTGTTACCCTCTACAGAGCCCACAATGCCATTGTCCAATGACCTCAGCACCATGTCCACATCTTTATCATGTTGTCTCCACTCTCACATGTACATCACCAGCAGTGGCCGTGGCATCAATGTCCATCCTCAGTTTTTTTCAGGATTAAAAAATATCAAGTTTTTCTCACATTTTTCTGACAAAACATTTAAAAATTATCTATTAGAAATACTTGTGAGAAATCACACAATGTGTTTCTAACAGGTGCTTTCTCAGGAAACACTTGAACCATCCTGGAGTACTACCCCCTCCAACTCTGTTATGGTCATGGCTCCCACAACTCATTCAATTCTGGCTGATAGTGCATGCACAACCCACATTTTCAGGATTGTGCCTGGTTCTCATCATATATGGAAACTCCTGGACACCAGATCAACAAGTTTGGATCTACAGCAGAATTAGGATGAGGATCCATTAAACTTCTATTGAGAGTTGGAAAGGAGTCAATTCTGTTAATTCTCAAAGATGTGGTCCACACACCATCAGTCCCATTTAATCTAGTCTCCATTGGATGGATGACAGATGCCAATTTCACCCTCTCTTTTGAGGGAAAGTCCCTTCATGGAGTCCTGCTTGTGCTAAACAGAGTATGTGCCACTGATTTTGGGGACCATGCTGATTTGTGAGCTTTTGAGTTGCATATAATGCACTTGCTGTTGATGAAAGTCACCAAGAATCCCATCTCATTGGTGACCCACAGATATTACACCAGATTCTTGTTCTCAGCTGATGGTAAGCTGTGACACATTTTGTGAGTAGGGTGAAGTGACAGGCAGGGATCAATCAGATCCTGGCTGAATTCCAAATTTTCAATGCAGTGAGTCCAGTATGGTATCAGCCTGCTGGTCTTCAGCTGATGTTCCATCCTACCTACCCACTGAGCTTCAGGGAGACAGGGATGCAAAAATAGGGATGCAAAAGTAGATTGCTCATATATATTTCTATATAGATTGCTGCCAGCTTGCATGTAAATGAAGGAAAAAGTAAAATAGGTTGCATTCAGGAGATACTACATGTGCAGCAAATGTTCTACAATAGCCATACCCTCAAAGTGTCTTTATCTCATCTGCTACTTGCACCCACATTCTACATTGTGATATTGCAGCTTTGCAAGAGGGCCATGTATGATAGGCTTTGCTGTTGGTCATGATAGGTAGGCTGAAATAGTGATGAGTTTAGAGCAAAGGATGTATATAACCTGGGCTTACCATTGTATTTTGGGATGAGGTAGCATCCAATATTAAGAAGACCCTGTGTAATGACTTGTGAGTAAAGGAACATGTGGGAGAGAGAAGAGGATCTTACCTGCAACAGAACACTATAGTAACTCAATGAGAAAAAGTACACTATTGACCAGTGTGTGAACAGGCCTTCAAATTAAAGGCATTTGTAACTCACCATGTCAATAAAGTAACATCAAGTGTTGCAAGAGAAGTCATAGTGGTTAGTGGTAGCTGCTACAGGCAGTGAAGGTGGGAGATAAGAGAGCTAATGGTGTTAGCTGATATCAGCTTTCAAGTAGAGTTTGAATAACTTTGGAAAGATTTCTGTCAAAGTCCAAATGGCCTCACTGTGTGGACAATGTACTGATTCTGTATGGCAGCACTGACACTGATGTCAAGTTACACCATTGAAAATCATATTATAACTCTTGAGACAATAAATTTATATGTATGCAAGGTAGTACAACTGTAGATTATCAGAGGGCACTAGAGATGGAGTTGGCCTGACAGCTGTCCTTTCAAGACATACTGTCATGCATCACACTATAATAATCCATATCAGAGGTGATGATTGGCCTCTTTGCTGATCATTAGAATAAGTATGTCAGGTGATATGGGGTTAGCAGGTGTGAGGAGCTGAGCTGCAGCAAGCTGAGCAGATATGAAGTTGGAGAGGGCAATTAGTAGTGTTGTGCTAGCTTTGGCTCAGGCCACAGGCCAGGCCAAGCCAGACCCTTGGGTATGGCTTTGCAATGGCCTGGGGCTTGTCCTGAGATTTGTGAAAGCCTGAGCTGTAGCTTCACAGCCACCAATGGGTGAGAATTGCCTTGATATTGCTGATTTGTATCTTCTTCTGCTTGATCTTGAGCCACTTATATTGGACTATTTGCTACATTTACACTCAGTCATTTACCCAAATGCTGAGGTGAGATTTCTTATTACAAACAATTACACATTTCACTGATCATATTGTAGTCTAATGTTTATTTAGGTGATTACAATAATATATGGTTGTTTATTGTAATGCTGAGTTCCAATGTTTCTTTAGTACTCTTTCAGGTTATTGGCCCTGAGTGCTGCACCTTTGAACAATGTTGATACTACACATCCCTTGCCAACAGTCTTCCTTGGTCAGTTTTTAAGCTTGAACCCATGGGAGTAAACTGCAGGCCATACTGTCACTTGTGTACATACATGAACTGTAGTTACAGTAGTATATGTTTGCATAATTGAGTGTAGTTACCAAAAGACACATATTGCCAGTTTTGGGAGTTGAACCCTCAGTGGTTTATGTCTTTAAAAGATGACAGATTATTAACTACAACTGCTAGACTAAGAGGTATTTTTAAAATATTTGAATATATCTATGATCTATACCAATAAATGTAACCAACTCTCTAAAATCTCTTACCAAAGCTGTAAAGTTCTAACTGAAACTCTAAATGAAAGTCTTCACACATAGTCCCTAAAATGGAGGGTCTAAGTAAACCCTGACCCTGGCCTGGCAGCCTGTTATAGCATAGCACAGGTATATAAGCCTAAAATCCATTAATATTTCAATGGCCTTCTTGGACTACTGGGTCTGTTGTTAGACTGAATTTATTAAATCAATAGGTCTTTGCTTCTACTAGCCCTATTGGTAATTTTTTTTACCATCATATGTACACACATGTCTATGGTAATTACAGTTGAATATGCATACATTGTTTACAGTACTACAGTCAATATATGTACACAACAATAGCCATTCCCCTGATCAGTTTATTTATATTTCTGCCAAAAAATAATAGCTTAAATACAGGGAGTGGAAGGCAGGTTGCACAAATAATATCAATTTAAGTCACTGATCTTGAGAGAATCTTTGTGGATGTAAGTTAAGATATGCATTTGCTCACCTGGAGAGAATCTTAGTGGAAGTAAGTCTGAGAGAGACATATGCCACCACTCCTGCCTCTCCAGGTTTGCCACATGTGACATCAGTGACTTACATCTTTCATTGGTCTCATAAATCATTGTGTTTTAACACTACCAATGACTTTAGATCCAGCACCAGTAAATGTATTATAGCATAATATCACAACTCAAATTTCACCTGGATCACCTTGTTGCACAGACCAAAGCCTGGTAAGTCAAGCATGGACAGGAAAATGCTGTGATGGATGTGGAATCAGGCCTCAATCTGGAGAAAGAAGACAATGACAATGAGGTTTTTGCTCCTGGTATGTATCTATTTTTGCTACTTTTGTATTGAGGCCAAAGCCTCTCAGATAATCATGCCATGCCAGGAATTGTGAACAAAAATGGACCCTCTGGCTCTAGCAGCAGCACCAGATGGAGATGGTGTTTGGCTCTGACTCACACACATAACCTAGTATGGTGGTTTGGATTGTCATTGTCCTTCTGATTCCCCCCTTCTTGGCTTCTGCCCCCCAGCACTGCCCCCTCTGCCTAACCCATATCTACAGTTTGCATGTACTGTTGTGATCTAATCTATGTGACCCTGACAGCCCAAGCTCACGCCCTCATGTGGCCCCCCCCCCCCCCCCCCACCCCGCCCCCCCGCCCCAACCGCCCCACCCGCCTCCCCCCCCGCCCCCCCCCGCGCTCCCCCCCCCCACCTC
>JABCKO010023992.1:0-11524 GCA_018855915.1 Tephrocybe sp. NHM501043
CCATGATGTGGTCCACACGCTCAATTGCAATCACCTCTCGATGTCCATCTCTGTTCTCCATCCGTGGTGGGGATCGATGTCAACAGTTCATATTTGCATGTAACCTCTTCATCTTGTTCCGTTTCACTTGTTTTTTGCCCTCTACAGCTGAGGACATTCAAATTCTGTGTTCCGGGTTTTTTCTCATTACTGGCTCATCACCATCGCAAAGCGCATTTAACACTTTAGCCTGTCAAGTTGCCTCAAAGGAAATCTTCAAACCGAACAAGGAATCATAGACTATCAGGCAGTGGTGCTCATGTGTATGGGTATGGTATTTGCAGAGAGATGGATTTGCTATTTGGGCCTTTGCATCTATGATTTTGTTAACCACAATATGTGATTTAATTATTTGCTCCACTGGTTTGAATGTATATTCTCATTGAATACGCTTTTATTGCCTGAGAGAGTGACAGTGACCATATCATGGAACACCATCAAAAGTTGTGATTTCCAAGCCCTTTATTACAATGTCCAATCTCGTTAATTGCTCAATGTCTACACCCCTCTCAAACAGCTCACAGGTGGGCTTCCTTAACACATACAGGATGTGGTTGATGTAGGTAGCAAGCACAGTTGGACTATAACAGGTTGTAGAATCCGGAGCCTTGAATGTAATCAGATGAACAACAATCAAACATTGTCGTAGAAGATGCACTCTCACACTCTAAAGAATCTCCACCTCATTAACTTCAGTTCCCTCTAAGTTCTTGTCCACTTATGCCTCCTGTACCGTTGCTTGCCTGTGATCAGCTGAATGTGTTGGATTGCATGCGATGTGATGACGGGTGATATCTGCATGCCAACCATGCTCCAGGTGCTTGTGGACAATATGGGGGTATTCCTCTGCCAAAGGAGAGGAGGGCATTTGTTTTCCTGAGGACAAAATCAGCATCCAACACAAGGAAGTCACAAGGTACTCCTCACAGTAAATTGCTGCTGACTGCAACTTGGAGACCTCAAATGTTAAGAAGTACTAGCTTCTCGGCAAAAGGTCAGGAAGGTCGCGTTGTTGATATGTTCCCCCATGCATCACTACCGTGTGATGAAACTCAGAGAGCTAGGCCTTTGACAACTCTTCTAGGTGATTGTGATAATCCCACACTAAGCCTTGCTAAAGCTGTATCTTGTTTATGAGAGCAAAAGTCTGTTGGTTGGTGTTAACAACAGGATAAAATTAAAAAAAATCGACTACTGACTCATGCTGAATGAGGCACGACAAAACCCGTACTATGGCCTGCATGCCCAAAGCATTGAAGCTTCATGCCCAACATGGTGTCATTGTCGAATGCATCATATAGAGCATAGGAGCAAGGCAAAGAGTTCAAAGAACTGATTACAGGTGTGAGCAAATAAAATGCTTTGACATTTCGAAAACCTGCTCACCTGGAATCATCTGAGGTGACACCCTCCCTCCCATGATAGCTCGACATCATTGTATGAAGGAAACGAGCAGCATAACGCTGTACATATCGTTCTTAAATTCAGAGTGGGACAGGCTCACGTGCCCTTCAAGTTACTCGACGGTACGTGCCTCTCCGAGAGGAGTTTCAAGGATGGAGTGACAATATGGTTTGAGTAATAGGGCCAACAGACGGCAGTGGCAATGACGCGGTTTGAGGAGCAGGGTCACATAGAGGAACAATATGTTGTAAATCTTGCTCTGCCCAATGTTCGACGTCCGACCCGAGTTCTAAGCAACAGCGGTCAACTGCAGCACTTCATCCTTGTCAGTGAGGCTTGCGTGCATGGATGGCTCAATGGTCAATGAGAGTGTTGTGCTCCACCATCAATCAAGGAAAGGCAGCAAGATAGCGGTCGTCAGTGTTGAGACCAACGAGATGAGTTTGTTGCATGCTGGCTATACTAATAATGGGAGACCTTGAGCATGTCTTTCTCATGAAAAAAACATGGTGATTTACCTGCTCAACATCAACATCAGTGAGTTGGATGTTCCCAGTGAAGGCTCGCCAGACATTGAAGCAGCTGAAGGTGACTGTAATGATGGAGGCAAGTTTGAAGCAATTGCCTTGTGCAAGGAGGAACTTCGACCACAGTAGCAGATGGATGAAGCCAAAGTCCATAAAATGAGATGGCATACGCGGTTCCGCTGTTCAATGCAAAGGAGAGCAATCTTGATGCTGGCAAAACTGGTGTGGAGAAGATGTGGGATTGAGGCAAACGAGCAAAGTGTTTCGGCACCTCAGATCAGGTCCAAGGGCTTTTGTTTGCAGGAGACTGAGTTGAGTGCGCCAAGAGGCAAAGAACAGTGCAAAGGATGATCATGGTATTGCTGCACAACAATCTGCAGCATAGCAGCTTGGGAACAGCTGGCATGGCCGTGGGCATTGAAGGTATTCTGCATGAAAAGTAGATCTTGAGCACGTGTCTCTCATAGACATAGAAAAGTTAGATGATTTACCTTCCTGACATCAACATCAGTGAGTTGCATGTTCTTAGTACAGATGCACCATGTATATCAAGGCAGCCAAATGCAAACAAAACAATGGCAAGCAACATGGTGTTCTGTCAGTTTGTAGCCGTACTGCAAGGTGGCATATGGAGGGTGCTGAAGTAAAGATATGAGGTGACCATGCGCAGTTCCACAGCTTAACGCGAAAGAGGGTGGTCTCAAAGCTGGCGAGGGTGAGGGTTGAGCTGTGGAGGAAATGTGGGATTGAGGCAAATGAGCTAAGTGTCTTGACATCTCACTCTGGTTGTTGCAGATGCTCAAGAGATTTGGGGGCCCATAATGACAGTGAACATGACCAAATAAAGCCTGGTCAGTTGCAAGGTAATAGCGTTAAGAAACTGATGCAGTGCTTGTGAAATATGATGGTGGGGGTGCTGAGCAGGATACAGTGGAAGTGAATGAGGGAATCAAGGCGAATGAATGACATGTAAACCATACTTTGTTTGGCTGCTGGATGCCTAGCATGCAGCAAGGTAGAGCGGCAGCGAAGAGAAAATGTGGTATACCACTGAGACAGGCAACCAGGCCTTTGAACAGTTTGTTAAGGTTAATGGATTGTAGAGTGTATGCATTCCCAGAACTTGACGCAGTTCTGGGGGTGTGAGGAGGGTTCAAAGCGCCAAGTAGTTCGAATGTGTTGTCAATCAAGGAATTGATTGGCTGAGGGTTGACGTTGTACGCAAGCACACATCTTATTGTGGCATCAAGCATGGTGAAAGTTTGGAAAGCGAGCCATGGTGATGGGTGGGAAGGATCGTTGCACAAGGGGAACAACAGCATGCACCAAGATTCCTGCACACACTGAACAGTAAGCCAAATTGGAAGACAACATACAAGTGAGCAAGATGGCTTACAATTACTCCAAGCTTCAAAGGGGCGGAGTGCTGGTGCTGACCAATCGTGAGGTCGGAATCATCAAACAAGCTGTTGCAAGCTTGTAGATTTTACTGGTCAGACAAACAGGCGCTTTTATGTGGCCTATTGCGAGGTATTCAGGGCAACGGATGTGCGAATTTGAGGTGTGCAATACTGGAGTGTATGAGGACTTGAGTGGCCAAAAATGAGGCGGTGAAAGGCACTGTTCATTGTGATAGATGGCACAGATGAACTGTATGCATATGTGGTTTATTGCGAGGTATGCAGGGTGATGGATGGGCTAAGTTGAGGTGTGCGATGCTGGAGTGTATGAGGAGGGCTTGAGCTGCCAAAAATGAAGCAGTGAAAGGTGCTTCCCTAACCCTAAACTCCAACCTGACCATTGATGACTGTGATGTCAACAGCCATTATTCATAGCAGTCCATCAACGGTCATCAAGGGTTGGATATCTCCACCATTGCTTCAGACACCATCCAACCCTTGCTTGCTGCTGTCAGAAACAGTGAGCTCACAGTATTGAGTGTTCAGGACATGAAATGATCAAATATCTGGTACAAACACAGTAGTAAACTCATATCAAGTGATGTCTGAAACTCTGCTTCTTGTCTCTCTCCTTCCACAAATGTCCAATCACACTAAAACTTTTTTAAATGCTTATAATACATGTATTCTATGATTTCAAGCTTGCAGAATATTTCTAGATACCTGAATTCCTTGCCCACATGTCAAAAACCACTGTTTGGTGTCATCTCCTTACCTCTCCTACACTCTATCAGTGTGGTGGCCTTGTTTCTACTGTACCAATTGCTTACATAGAAGCCAATAGACTATTTCAAAATGGCCTGTCACTCATAGGGCTCTGGATACATATAATATGATAGCATTTCTTAGAGTTTTGCTTATATCACTAGGTTAGACTCATCCCCGTGCTACCTAATCTATTCTCCTCATCAAATATATACCTAGAAACACTATTTGCTGGATCATATCTGTATATGGTCTCATAGATCATCCACAGAATAGTTTCTTATCCTCTTTCCTCTGTCTGCCTATCAGCATGTTGGATTGTCTTTACTGGAGGACATATAAGGGAAGGCACTAATTATACAATATTATTACCTATATGACATGCATTGGACATGGTATAATGTATGTACGGGATGTTGTGTGTAGTCTACATTGTCCTCTCAATTGATGAACTCATAACTACACTCAGGTACATGTGAAAGCAGACATATCATGTATCATGGATACACATACACATATATAAAGGATGATTTAAAAAAAAATTACAGAAAAAGACAGGAATGGTGATATTTGTGAGCTCACTGTTTCTGACAGCGGCAAGTAAGGGCAGGATGATGTCTGAAGCAATGGCGGAGATATCCAAAGCCTTGATGAATATTGATGACAGGTATGAATAATTTGATGGCTGTTAATGGCCTCCATCACAGCCATCAATGGTCTCGGCACCTCATACCTTGAAATTTTGCTTCGTTAATAGGTATTTATTCATATCATTGGGAATTAATTAATTACTTCTTATTAGAGAGGTAGGTTGGGTCTATCCTACACCTCTAACTAGAGGGTATAATTTGGACACATAGGTAAGCGCAACGCACTACTGGTTCCAAGTATGGTCTCTTGACTCCTGAGGTGAAATTTAGTCATGGTGGAGCAAAGTCTGAAACCCGGTCAGCATCCATATTACACATCCTCAGGGGGTGTGTCCAGCCACCAAAGAACTGTTGCACAGTCCCTATAGTCACCTTCAAGTTCTCCTTTTGTGTCAACGTTGTCGTCATCTAATTGGAAATGCCATCAAAGAAAGTGAGAGAGACACACAGGCATAGGAGGCAAGTTTCCATTCAAATGCACAGCATCCAGTTTGGAGTACTGGAAGATTTGATGTAATCTATTTTATTGAACTAGCCTTGTAACTGGAAAATAAAAATCAATAGACAATGCAACACACCTGCATACCACTGATTCCAGATATGGTCTCTTGACTCCTGAGGTGAAATTTCCCTGAGGCAGAGCAAAGTCTAAAACCTGGCCGGCATCCATATCGCACATTCTCAGGGGGTGTGTTTGGGTGTGTCCCTCCAGCCACCAAAGAACTGCCGCACAGTCCCCTAATAGTCATCTTCAGGTTCTCCATTAATGTTAACATTGCCATCATGCTAATTGTTGGCAAGTTGGCCATGAGAAGAGTCCCACATGCCAGCCATGTCTTTTCAAGGCAAATACATCATGAAGAGTGTGATTAGTTGTGATATAAGTGTGGGGGCCCTGATGGCAAGACCTTGGCTCTGGTGCCACACCAGCAGTTTCTTCCAACAGAGATAGAACCTGGGCCCCTTGGAGGGTTATTAAGAAGAGAGATGGAAATCATTGCCATGAACTGCATCCAATCCAAGCAATTGATTATCCTCGGACTTCCCTCCCCAATGACGCTTAAGGGAGCTTTGGATATTGTACTTACACATGACCAAGTGCTGGTTGAGATTCTGAGACATGTGGGGCTTGTGCGACCAAGATGGAACAAGGTCAATTTTTTAGGAGTCAGGTTTAGTGCAAGGGTTTAGTACAAGGGATGGGAAGTTGAGCTGAGGAACAATGATGATTCATGTGGAGGTTATATATATATATACTGTACATGGTAGAGTGAGAAATATGCATGGTCCAAACAGCTCTTTACATCCTGGACAACATTTTTGACACCGTCAACCTCAGGAGCTCAAAGACTGATGAAAGGGGTTATGTAAGGAAAGGAAACCAGAATTAGAGATAGCCAGTGGCAGAACTGAGATTTGAGATTGGCTTCAAACTTGTTTGAACAATGTAAAAAAGCTGACACAACACTTCCATAATAAGCTCAGTTAGACGCTGGTCTCTTTTAAATCAAAAGAGGAACTTACCCTGTTGTTCATTACATGATGTCTCCCTCAGCCTCCAGCTCAACAGTGATGAACTCCCAATCCTCAATCGAGACCTTTTGTTTAGGCCCATTTATTGCCCACAGATATGGACAGGCCTTTGGCAGCTTTCTAGCAATGCTTGAGGTACCGCTCCTCTCTCAAAAATTTGGCAAGGCATGGCAAGGCATGTCAACCTTGGTTACACCACATTTGGTGAGGCTTCAATATTGTGCAATTCTGTATTCATCTGACTAATGTTAATTATAGATATGGTACATGCCTAATCCACTCTTCAGCTTTGGTAGACACTCTAGCTTTAACAGGGTATGTTGTCTGCTTGCACATTTTACATGTTGCTCATCCTTTGTCTTTGCAGCCGACCACTATAGATCTGCTGAGGTCACCTTTGTAAACTCCTTCATGCTGGTTTTTTTCCCAGTTACTAATAGAAATCTATCTAATGTCAATTTCACAACTCACTACCACCCTCACAACAGGTTCTTGGGGTGACCAAGTGGTGTGTATTCAAGCCTGTCTTAGTCTTGCATCCTCTTGTCATGAATGCTGTTTGTGATCATATGGAACACATGGGTACAACCAGCATCAATCTTCTTCAGGCACGTTTAGATCTTTAGATTCATCAGGCAGACTTCTAATGCCTTTGGATAGTTCCATTGGCAGGATTACTCAGACAAGAACTATTTGAATGCCCTTCAGATTCTGCGTGATCTCAAGCATGAGGGGTTCATTTCTGCAATTGGCCTTTGCAACTTTGATGCAATTAGAACTGATGAGATCTTCAAGTTTGTGCCATGGCCCATCACGCACTTGTGAGTGACCATTTATTTCTTTGGACACCACTGATTGATCTCAATATGCACGTCATCTATAAAGTCATATGAAATACATGGCAGAGAACTTTTATCAGCCCAGCGCAATGGCTTACATGTGTATCATACCAGGATCACCCAACGAGGTTGCGTATGGCAGGTCGGGAGGTGCAAAAGGAACAGGGACAGGTGGAACAAAGGCCAATGGAAAATAATAAGAGCCACAAGGAAAGGGAGGTCCTTGGAAGAGTTACATTAAGGTTATAGAGGACAAACAGTAGGCTGAGAAGGTGGCCAATGAACTGACTGGGTACATACCAGCTCTCATATCCATGCGCTAATGATGGACTTGAATTGCATGTCTGACCTTATATCATTTGAGGAATACAACCAACAGATGGCAATGGCAACGATGCCCAATGTTCAATGTCTGAACCAAACTCTAAGCAGCAGCAGTCAACTGCAGCCCATGATCTTTGTCATTGAGGCTTGTGTGGATGGATGGTTGGTCGATGGTCAACAAGAATGTCGTACTCAACCATCAAACAAGAAAGGTAGCAAGATAGTGGTTGTCGGCATTGAGACCAGCGAGACTGAGTTCAAACCCCGATGTCGCATGCTGGTCATACTAATGGGAGACCTTGAGCATGTCTCTCTGATGAAAATGGGATAAATTACTCACTTGATGTCAACATCAGTGAGTTGCACATTCCCAGTGTAGATTTGCCACACATCAAAGCAGCTGAACGAGATTGCAATGACGGAGGTAAGTTTGAAGTCATTGCCTCATGCAGGGAGACCCCACAGAAGCAGATGGACAAAGCCAAAGTCCATAGAGACATGAGATGACATGCTTGGTTCCGCTGTTCAATGAGAAAGAGAGCAATCTCATTGCTGGCAAAAATGGTGCGGAGATGTGGGATCAAGGCAAACAAGTGAAGCGCTTCGGGGGCTCAGATCAGATACTACAGCTTTTGTTTGCATGAGACTGAGTTGAATGCGCTGAGAGCCAGAGAGCCACGCAGAGAATGATCATGGTAACATGGGCTGATGAGATCACTGTATGTTGACCAACCCCTCTCCCCCACACTGGCATGTCCTAAAATAGATGGAACTCACACAGTCATGTGATTTCAGCATTTCTTTGTTCTACCCAAAGATGTACTGAAGAATTGTATCACATTTCCCAGCCTTGTTGTCAAACTCGAAGTCTTGGTGTCATAATGAACTGCCGCCAAACTGTCAGCACAAAACCTGTGAACATTGCAAAGAACGCGACCGAGAAACCAAATGTGCACAATGGCAGCATGCATCACAGAAGAAGGCAGCTGTGGCAGAAACTATGGAGCAGCAGCAGATACAAAAGAAGCAAAACAATGATACATCAGATGGAGATTCAGGCTCACTACCATCTACACATTGTCAGTACAAGAATACAGAAGATTCTGTTGGAAATGATGTGGATGACAGTGAGAGAAGTGATAGCAAAGGAAACAAACCTGATGTACAGAGAGCTTCCCTCTTGGTCCAAGGCAAACAGCTAACTTGATATATATCAGACCTATGGAACTGCACAAAATTTCTCTGAGGCCATATGTACCAAATTCCTGATAAGTAAAGATGTCCAATTGTTCGGCTCCTACACAATAAACTTTGACTCACTTAAATCCTTTCGTGAGTGTGGAACAGACCTCACAAGAAATATGGAAGGTCTCTACATATAGATTTATGTGAGTAACATGGTATGGACTATGACACAACAAGCTCACTCTATTTTAGGGTCAAGGATAATAAAACACTTTGAAATGGACATTGAACATGGTACTGGTGCTGCCAAGATGAGAGTTGCAAGAAGAAATCTAAAGTGTCATCAGAGCCTACAATTTAAAAAAATTGCAACAAAGTAGGAATGAAACACTACCTATGTCACAGCTGTCTTGTAATAAGCTGTCACAAAACTGAAGGTGCCTCGATCACAGTTACAGCATGCCTCAAGTATCACAACAACAAACATGTTGCATATCTTGATGTTGCTATACCAGATGGGGCCCTTTGTTTCATTTGCAAAAATGTTGAATGGCTTACACCTGTTGCAATGGTCAACAAGGTAGCCACTACCTGGGTAGGGTAGAACCCTGCCCAGCACATCAACAGAGGTGCCAGATTAGGCTGTAGGAGAGTTGATTGTCATTTTCTTGACCAGATAAGCCCCTACAATGTGCTTTTAGCCTCAATGGTGTTTAAATGAGTGAGTGCAATCAAACATTGCAGATGCACTAGTACTGCCTCAAGCAAGATAGATCCAGCAAGACACAAAGATTTTGCAAGGAGTATGCCTTGTGAACTTTATGTCAACCACATTGTACTCTTGCATCAGTCCTTCTGTGCAGAACAAAATAGTATGAGGGCTTGGTAAGTTGGTATGCTTGGTATGGCATGAACTATGCTGCTTCAAAGATTGAAGAATTTTCTAGGATCCAGAGTTGGGTGGAGAAGTGTCAGAGCACAACAAAATTGGCATGAAAGTAGAGACTGCATGCAGGCCAAAGCAGACAGGTGATAGCTGGAGGAAGAAGCCAAGGATAGCCTTCAATTGCTAGTTAAAAGGCTTGCTCAGTGGATTTACAAGGTCAGGAAGGCCATTGTGAGCCCTATTGTTATCATTAGTACTCTCTATCTGTCTCTCATGGCCTAAGTTGGGATATGGCTCTGGAGTAACCCTGCTCACTTTGGCATGGTGTCACCAGGCAACTGTGCCCTTTCAGCATCTGTGGTCATTGTTGGAAAAGCAGTTCTGCTTGGATCTTCTGTACTGCAGATATGGTCCCTGCTGAGCTATAGTGTTCTCTTCATCCCATTCTTCAATCTCATGATTCCAATGGCCTTATTTGCAGTACCACAGTTCCTTTTCTGGCACTCTAAGCAAATGAAGCTCCATTGGATTATGACTGGGCTAGGAATGCTAGGAGTCATTGATGTTCTCTTGCTATTTGACACAGAGTGGATGGAGAAGAACATAATCAGAAACTACTTAATCCTGATGAGGGTGAATGGACTTTTGGTCCAACCCATCTCCTTCTGTTGCTTCTTGTACCTTTTCATGATTTAGGAGAGGATTTTGGGAAAGATGGGCCAAATCATTGGGAGAGAGGCTCTTGGATGCCTCATCAAGGGGAGAACTCCAGGTTGTGAAACATGTGCTTATGTTAGGCCCACAGAAAGATACTATTGGTATGATTTATACCAATCCATGTCTTCACTAACACCAATATTTTGACAGATTCATCAATGGTGGTGGCTATGAAAAAACAATCACTTGGATATTGTGGAGTGTCTTTTTGATGATGGAGCTAACATAAGTGACAAAGGTCAGTTGTATATGCTTTTGAGCTGAGCAAAACATATTAAATCATATCATTTAGGTGTGTAAAAATCATATCCCATAGCTTTCAAACAGACAAAGCACCCCAAACAGACAGAGATGCACTCATTTGCCTTAGTGCACAACATGGTCACCATGAGATTGTCAGATTTCTGGTTAAGCATGATACTCATGTCAATGCCAAAGGTGAGAAGAAAATACTTGGCATCCTTTTATTACCTAACTTCCTTCAAGGAAGGCACAATGAGACCCCTCTTCACTCGAGTGCTCAAAATGGGCATCATGAGATTGTCAAGTTTTTGGTTGAGCATGGTGCTGATGTCAATGCCATCACTGGTGAGAAGACAAACAATCTGCTCCACCATCTGCTAATATTCAAGAAGACACCGCCCAAACACCTCTTCATATGAGTGTGAATGCAAATAATTTTGAAAATGTCAAATATCTTGTTGGGAGTGGCAAAGCTGATTATCATCTCAAAAGTAAGCAATATTGCTGCTTATCTGTATAGAAGCATGGCTTACTGGTTATCCTCCAGATCGGAATGACGAGACTCCTTTCATGTTGGCTGAGAGACGTGGTCACCACAATGTTGTAAAGTATCTGGGTGGCCTTCCTTCTAGAAGGCCCTTTCTCAAGGCAAGCTTGAGTGTAAGGCCCAATACAGAAGTTCGAATCACTGTAGCATGTAAATGACAAAAAGGATGGGCATGCAATGGTGGTCTATCCAGCTACAACGCCAAAATAATGTGATGGAGATTGACATTTACTGTAGCGATGCCATGCAATCAATACTCATAGAAGATGGAAGAATACACGCTTTAACCCACTTCAGAGCCCGGTATATGGTCAGTAGGGAATTTTCTATTTTCTATTTTCTTTTAGCGATGTTTGAATTGAAAGCCAGATGAGGTAAAGTGATATCGGCCACGTGTGTGGCACGTGCTGTGACGTCGATTGATTGGGGCATCTGAGCTTGCGCGCAGTGCCCCAACACCTCATG
>JABCKO010023993.1:0-11464 GCA_018855915.1 Tephrocybe sp. NHM501043
CAGGCCTCCGTAATCACCGTGACAAGCCAACAGAAAGCCCAGAACCTACATCTATTATGCCTGATAGAGAAGACTTGAACCCAGATTAGGCGCTGTTCATCTTTGACCAATCCTCTGCACACGCTTCTCTGCCACCCGACGCGTTGAAAGCCTTTGAAATGAACAAGGGCAATGGTGGAAAACAGCGAAAACAGCGCGATACAACCATTCCAATGACCAACGAATGTGCCGAGCACCGTGGAAAGCCCCAATCGATGACAACCAACGATGGAAAGCAGAAAGGCCTTGAGCAAACTTTGCGTGAGCGGGGTTTTGACGTGACCAGAATGCGAGCAAAGTGTTCACCTGTTTGCCCGTGGACCAACGACAGATGCTGCATGGCGCGATTGCTTAGCAAACAGGACGACTTTGTCGATCAGGTGTCGATGCTCGAGACAATCATTAAGGAGGCCGGACATGAGTGCATCTTCCTTCCTAAATTTCACTGTGAGTTGAATCCTATCGAGATGGTGAGCATTTACCTTGATTATAAACCTTCGATAGCACTAATTGTCCTAGTACTGGGGCTGGGCCAAGTACAGATACAGGGAGAAACCAAAGAAGACGTTCGACGATGCGAAATCAGCCGCGTTCGAAGCGCTTGATGCGTGTCCCACGGATATTATCAAGAGATTTATTAACCGAACGTGGCGATTTATGAGTGCTTATCGGCTTGGTTTAAAGGGGAAGGCTGCCGCATGGGCAGTCAGAAAGCAAAAGGGTCATCGAGCAGTATCTCGGTCCGCAATGATGCATTTAGAGGCCGTTTTAGGTACATAGAACTGTAAAGAAATTGGTCCAAAATTTTGGCCACCCCAGAAAGTCATGGGAAAAACCTCGGACTAGTGTTTTTCGCCGTTTTTTGCCATTCTGAAGTCGGACCCGTCAAAATTTTTGCGATCTATCAAGTAGTTTTCCCACAATGCCATTGGTAGGCTTTGCTTGTCCTCGACTGTACAATCACCCATACATTTTTGAAGATGAAGATAATGGTACCACATCTGGCGGAGTGCCACTCATCATCCACATGTGTACACGTGTACATGTGTCTATACTAATCATCAAAGATGCATCCATTATAGAGAACAAATCGAAATAGGTTTGCATAGACCAGGGAACAGGCCATGCATTTTGCATTACATTCTACCTTCCTTTTCCTTTCTACTAATCGTACTTGAAGTCCTCCATAGTTAGCTTGAGCTTGGCCTCCTTCAGGGGCCTCGGCTCGAGAACTTTCGGACTGGAATCAAAGTTTTCCTCCCGCAAACCTCACGCGTGCGTTCTCACCAGAATCATCATTCCTCTCCTCTCCTCCCTCTCACCTCAACCATTGGTACATCTAATTAACATGCATTAACCCTTTGCCTATTACATGAACTGCTGAATGGGCCTGCATCAACTCGACAAAATACGTGGAAATGACGCACCTTTATAGTCAATTTTTCGACGACTGACTTCCCCAATAGTTGCTGACCTTTATTGCATAAATCATCCGAGTTGCCCTTCATGAAGCAAAATTCAAGGCTACAGCCAGAGCAGACTGGCGTTGTGAGTTCGGCCGAGAACAACAGTACTGGATTATTTTTTGGAACACAGTGCCGAGTTCACCCAGACCTTGACCTTGCTCGAAAGGCACAGTGAACAAATCATAATTACTTATCTCATAACAAACTGAAATACATGGGATCACAAGTAGGAGGGAGTACATTGGATATTGAAGCAAGAAACTAGCCGCCGAGCAGATGTGGGACTGGGTAGATGTGGGGCCCACAGAAGATGACTTGTGAGGGTCCAGGGTCTGATCGCACCAGCCTCACGTACACATAACAACCAGTGATCGACGTTATTACCAAATACATTGGATGAAATCCAGTACGCACTTCATGTTCAAAGAAATCGGAAACACCAAATGCATGTTGGAGATTGGTGACGCGACGCGTCCAAGATATGATCACTCGTTATCATGGGTCTGTCCAAAGTTGGCCAGCAAGATTAAACTCCATATAGGTATACACAATATCATACCTACCTGTTAATAATATTCACGGAAAACTCACGGGTGTGACATACGGATGGGACCCCAACCTGCACGCGTATCATTCCATCATCAAAATAGACCTTGACCCAGGTCGGCAACCGTATAATGTCAAAGAATAAAGCTGGATAGGGTAAATGAACTGACCGACTTTCATTCTAAATAACTCGGAACATGCTGCAGCTTAAACGCGTATTACGCCAAGGGGTCGGGGGTTCGAAGCCATTCAATCCTCAGATTGGATAAATCAACGGCTTGCATAATTAGCTGCATGATTTATACTATTCCATAGTTCGTGCGTGTTCTTCAGAGTGAGAGTTTGAATGAATAGACCTGAATATAAAAACTGGAATCTGGATTTCTGAGTTATTCTGATTAAGTGACGCCGAACTTCCGATATCCGACAGTCGACCACTGAAGCAACCATGTCTGAAAGTAGCACCTCGCATATCTTAGCCCTAGACGCATACGATGCCTACCCATTTGCCTCAGATGAAATTTATCAGGTGGGCAGGTCGGTTGTTTGGCGTCCACAGCGTGCCTGATGGGCCGCAAACTTGTCAAGCAAGGCCTGGCGAACCTAATCGCTGGAGGTGCATTAGCAGACAATCTCTCTTCTGAGCAGAAGGAAGAATTATTGTGCAGAACGCGTGTTTTTTACTTCAATCGGTGTGCATAGTCTGTTGTCTATTTGGCGCATATGCTGATTTTCGGCAAGAGTGACTGGACATGCACTTTCAATCGAGGAGGTCTGCATTCATGAACGCTCGAACAACTGGACGCGACCTGAGCACGACAATACCTGCGTCGAGAGCGATAAAGGAGCAGCTAATGCCATGGATGAAGGACGCGTCCTCACATTTGCAGAGTTGCAAGAGCTAATCGAGTCTGGGAAGGTTGATCAGATTCCTAACAACAAGACAATCCCAGAACGATTCAACGTTGGTAGTCTATTTCGTCAAACTGCAGCTACTGGACTGACCGTTGCATGTATGCTCAGGAAGCACCTCCCAGTCAGTCAACTGCTCCGACGAGAAAGAAACCCTGGGAGGCGGCGTCTGAAATCTAGAGGACATGGTATTAAAACTCTCATCGCAAATAGCACTCAAAATGTAATCCCTCAAGTCTAAACGAATTCGTAGAGTGCATTGGGTCTGGTATTCACTACATTCATACACGACTCGAGAGGGTGGAAAATAGAAGGAAATGCGGATAAAGGAATGGGAGATACCAACTAAACGATAAGAAGACATGACGTGTGCTATTGTTGACAACAGCAACACTGAAGGAACAGGGAATGTCCAGATTGGTCCATTGACACAGGTGACCATCCGTTGGTAGTCACGTTCAGGAAGGTTATTGGTCGGATGCACGTCTTCTCCACGTCGGTTACCACAAACATGAAAAGATTTGCTAGTCCAACTGCATGATATCACTCGTGTTGTCCATGATGCGGCCATTCTAGAGGGCTTGAGTAAGATGCATGGACGGCAATCTTCTAGGCGAGAGGAGTTGGACTGTGTAGACCTGGGATACGACGTATCGTAGGTCATGGAGGCCGACGAGCGATGGGTAGTACAGGAGCAACAAGCGATGGTACTCTACCCCACATTACCCCAGAGTTGCGACGACGACGGGGGTTGTTCAAAATATTGGTGCGCCATCTGACGTGGGTCACTCACAGAAGGGTGGTGGGAATGATGCCTTAAAGTGTTCGGAGGAGGGACAGTTTGGTAGTACATGCTGTGCCCCAGACTACCTGGATGCAGTTGTGAGTTGAGATGGGCGGAACTGCTGAGTCCGAGTCCTCCAAGTCCAAGCCCAAGGGCATCTGGGCGGTGTATGGGCTGATGTATAGCATGTTGCGAATACGAGAAGGGGTCATGTAAAGAGCCGAACTGTTGCCCGGGAAAATGTTGCGAGGCACCCATGGATGCAGACGGGATACGCTGATGTGTATTTTGTGCAAGAGACTGATGTGGGTATGGTGCCGGGGGCATGGTCCCAACAAGATGTGGTTGTGAATTCTGAGTCGTCTGAGTCGCATTGGGATATGAGGATGCCCAAATCGACGATTGCGAAGCGTCGAGGGAACCAGAGCCCTGAGCTGTCTTGGCCTGGTGGAAGGTCTGGTTGGGCTGACTGACAAACTTAAGGGACTGCTCCTCGTGCGATGCAGACCAGATGCTATGGCCCTGTGGATGAGAAAGGTCAGAGCCAAAGAGCAACGCTGGCTGTGACGCTGTTGACCCCAAGTGGGACAGAGTTGAACGACCAGAAATGACATCGTTTAGCAGGTCTTGAGCCGTCGTTGGTGCAGCGGCAGCAGGTGCACTGGGTGACATAAAGGGAGGCACGGCCTTGGATTGACTAGGCGAGAGTTTAACAGGGCTCAGCAACGGTTTAGAATGCGTCAATGGCGTTGCGTGGGAGGTTGGAGACGGAAGAGAAGACATGATGACAGGAGAGGTAGGGCCCCTGTTTCTCTTCAGTCAGGGGTATGCTATACATGAGCATATGAAAAACTTGCGCACCTTGGATCCCAAACAATTTCTTCCTTTTCATCGTCGACGTCATCATTGTCGCCTGGGGCATGTAAGAAATTGAAAGCCGCACGAAGCACCTCATCATCTGTTCGTGAGGTTACCTCCGTCATGTTGTCCTCCTCAGGCTCTTTATCCACACGTCGCGTGTCACGAATCGATGCCAGCAAATTCTGCTGGCCAATCGGCACATTGCTTGTCTCTCCTTGAGTTGGTGGTGGGAGCTGGGGCTCAACGATGTCGTCTCGAACGGAGAACACAGTGCCATAGGACGCGATGGGGCAGTTCTAGATAATTGGTATGCTTAAAACCTTAATAAACATATAGGCGCCATGCGTACCTCAAGTTTTGCAAGTTCTTGTGCATCGCGAATCAAATCTGCGATCCTCATCAACTGCCAATCGTTAGGATGGGCTTCTTCGGCGGGCCGTACGGAGCCAAAAGAGGAAGTACCATCCTTATTTACAAGCTGTTCGTCCATCATGTCCTTGAGAGGTAAGAAACCCCTCATGTCCGTGTCTTCGTCAAGCGGGGCCATGAGAGGAAGCTTCTGCAGATTGAATTTTTGTGACAACTCTGTGACGAAGCGTGCATAGGTCTGCCAGAAACGCTGTGTGCGCATGGATGTCCGGGCTACCTTGAACTTTGTATCTCGTATCATGTTGGCGCCCCCTTCAGCGCGCCGGATCTCCTGGAAAGCATCGAATTCATGATCCTTGTTCACATATTTAAAATTTGCCCTAAGCCACTTGCTGGCGATACGAAGGGCAGGCAGGCAGCGTCTGAAAGTGGCGGTAATGCGCTGAGCTAAATCGTCTCCGGGCGCGTCCTTGGGAGGGGGAACCTGCAACTCTTCGAGCCCGACTTCTAGAAGCCCTCGATGGAGGTCGAAGAGGTGCTCCAAGATGTGCCATTCTATAATGATGGAGGTGCCTTCGGGCGGTGGAGACTGTTCTGGGCGCCTGCTCTGATTCGTAGTCGAAGAGCGGACCATTCGATGCTTCCAAAGGGCACCCTGCGATAAGACGACCGCGTTGGAGATCATATCCGTCGGAAGGTATCTTTGGGAAAGTAGCGTAACGAAAGCATCTAGCACTATTTTGCTATGCCGTCGGGAGAGTGATTCCATTCTAGTTTAAAGTTAGCAGTGCCGTGAGAGAAAGTGCGAATCATGTACTTTTTGATACCCTTCTCCATTCCGACTTTCCAAAGAGAATGTAAAACAACAATATTCTCCCTGAAAGCTTCCACCTGCACCCTGGGTGGCAGCGCTTCCTGCCTGTCGCGTTCACGCCTAGACCTCGTCTTCCAAGCCTCCAGAGACTTCCCAAGGACGGAACCGAGGTTCTCAGAAGCCGTGTCATACGGCGCTCTAACACACAGGGCGCGATAGTAATGTGTGAGGGAGACAAATGAATCTTTACGGTAGGTGGCGATGATTGCAAGCTGGTGCGATGGATTACCATCGTCGGGCACTAGTAGCCGCGCCTGTTCGTAACATTGCTGCGCTTTCTCATAATTACGTGGCCTTGGTATGGGTTCCTCTGCTTGGCCTCCCCGTCGATTACGACGATTCCTGCTGGGTGCATTTTCCTCGTGGCCAGCCTTTGGTCGGCCACCAGCCTCGTTGTAAAGTTCACGATAGCGTGCAATGTCACCCAGGCATACGAGTGCCTTGCTGAGAGTGGCAAGCCACGAAGCTTTATCCTCAGGCGTTAAAGCGGTGAACAAGGTAGAAGGGTCTTCGGGGGGAAACTGAAAGTGGTTTCTTCCGTTTGGAGGCACACCATTTTCGAGTGCTTCTGGAATGCTCGCATTTAATTCGTCACTTGCTGATATGATTCCAAGAGCGAGAAGCGCGGGTGTCGCAGCATCGAGCGCGAAAGAACGACGGAGGCGAACGACGAGTTGGGTCCAGAATTTTTCTTCGTCAGCTAGAAACTGCCGAAACCGCTGTATAAGTTTGCGATGTTCAACGACGGGTGCATTTGGTGGGCGCTGGTTCGGCGTTTGACGCATTTTACTCTGAATAGCGCGATCAAGATTGAGAATGCGTTGCTTGTAAGAAGCAATGAATGTATAGGAGGTCTGCATCCAAAGATGGTTCTCGACATCCTTGGACTCCTTTGCATGTGGGTGAACGAGGAGCAAATTCAAATAGCGCCGTCGCAAACTGGTACAAAATGTTCTGGTTAAAGCTGGAACTGCTGAAATTCGTTCACGGCACTCACTTCTTCCTTTGGAAATCAACTTCTTTGTCAAATGGTTCTTTAGTCTTCAATAAATCCTTCAAGGACTGGTGAATGCCCTTCGCCTCACTGTATACGCATAAAAATCAACAACGGAGGTAGGGGGCGACTACCTACCGGGCAATGTTTCCAGGCTGCTCAGTCATGGTAAGCAGTGATCCTCGTTAATCCAGGCAAACCATCTCCAGTCGTGTTAGGTCGATTTTCGGTCTCTGGGCGGGGGACAGAAATGGTAGATGGCAAGACAAGAAGATCAGTGGCTTGAAGGACAGATCATGGGGACTGAACAAGACGTGGGAACATCACACCGTCTTACATGCATTTACTTATTCAGATTATGACACACTGACTCTGGAATTGACTGACGACCAAATCTCCGATGTACCAAAAGGATATAAATGTTACATGATATGTATGCACAGTGAGGGAGGCAATAGTATATAGAGTATGAAACTAACATTAATACTGAGATCCCAAAAAAAGATCACTCATAGTCCTCTTCGTCATCATCCTTGCCACCTGGCCGGAACAATGCAAGGAGGTCCTCCATGCCAAGTCGCATGTCCTTGATCTTGTCACCACTCAGTGCTGCGCGCGCAAGCTCCCGCTTCTTCTCCTGTAACTAACCCCAAAGTAACCCCAAAGTGAGATAAGCCCTCGATGGCAAATAGACTTTTCAACTTACTGTCAATATACGGTCCTCAACCGTCTCATCGATCTTCAGCTTGAAGATATTGACATCACGCGTCTGGCCGAATCGATGAGCACGGTCAAAGGCTTGGTCTTCAAGTGCCGGGTTCCACCAAAGGTCAACAAGAATAACATTGTTGCACGCAGTCAAATTCAAGCCTGTGCAATCGTTCAACGCGGGTCCAACCAAACAAAGAACGCCACCGCTTGTATACCTGTGCTACCAGCCTTAAACGATATTAAGATCACCCGCACGTTACTGACATTCTTGATCGTTTCCAGTGCCTTTTCACGTGTCTTGGCGTCCATTGAACCATCATCTGCACCAAAGTTAGTGCACAGACGCCACCGGCACAGAATGAAACTCACACCGAACATATTCGATTCCCTTCTCTCTGAGGAATGGCTCAATCAAATCAAGCATCTTTGTAAATTGGGAGAAAATGATGGTTTTCTCCACCCCATTGGAGCGGGTGTCGATGTCTGCAAGGAGCTTCAGGATCATCCTGATCTTCGCTGACGACGGGCGGCCCCGCTCTGCCTCTTTGGCCTGCAGTGCAAGAGGCGCACAGTCGACACAAACAGGTTCTGTCGCGTCCGGAGCCGTGTTATGGGGGCTAAGCCTGAAAGACGATATTGGACGGGTGTTCATCAAAATGAAGATGAAAAACGTACTCTGTTTGACAGAGATGGCATTTGCGAGTCACACCGAGCTGGGAAAAGGCTCCAACGAGGTCATCTGTGTCGTCGTCATCCGTACCCTTCTTTGATTTCGGTTCTAGTGCGTCCATGTCAGACTCATAATTTTGTGCCACGAGTATAGGGTGGTTACAAGCTGGATATGAATTAGATTGCGGTATCCACTTGGCAGAAAAGTAAACATCGCACCTTGACGCAGCCGAAGCAACAGTAGAAGCACAGAGATATAATTGTTCTTGCCATTACCCATAAGCTTCTCAATGACGCTCTCCATCTTTCCCTCTAGTGCGCCGTAGAACGCTTGTTCCGATGGTTCAAAGTCGCATGATACGATTTCGACGGTACGTTTAGGGAGCTCGATGAGTGCTTTGCCGTTAAGGGACTGGTCCTTCCTACGCCTGAGCATAATCTGTTTAAGAACAACCTGAAGTCGCTTCATTGCCCTAATAGCCCCACGTCCATTCTTAACAGGAGTCGCGATTTGATTCTTGAAAGTCGACAGGTTGTTAAGAGGCTTGATGCGGAGAAATTTGATGAGGGAGTAGAGTTCCTCAACATTGTTCTGCCTACAAGAGAGTTGAACGTTCGCAATTTGTGGTTCCATACTCTGCACCATCACGTACATTGGAGTTCCGGTAAGACACCAACGATATTTGGCCTCGACTTCGCAGCAAGCGATAGCACCCTTCGTCTTCACATTCTTGATGTTGTGAGCCTCGTCTAGCCAATCATTAGCTTGAGGACACAAAGGGTAGTGGAAACATACCAAGAACGACACGCCACCACTTTACGCCAAAAAGTGCAGCCTTTTTGGTAGACTTTGGTTTCTTTATTTTCGTGGCAACAGGCAACTCGTCGTCACTTGAGTCAAGTGCAGACTTCTTCTTGGCGGGAAGTTTCGTTTGCGACTCGTCCTTGGCTGAATTCGCCGTGTGGGCCTCGTATTCAGATTTAATGACGTCGTAAGTAGTCACGACCACACGGTACTTTCTTAGCGCCATCGGGTCTGAAATAGGTTGTATAGTCGAGCTTCACGAATATGTCAAAACACCCACCCGATGTTCGTGAGGGGCCGTGGTGCTTATGAACTGATACGTCCTCCGCCATCTTTTCGATCTCGTCCGCCCACTGCCCGACGAGCGCCAAAGGACAAATGACCCTGTGTGCGTCAGGATTGTGAAACCGAGTAATTTGATGCTCACTTACAAAGTGGTAGCGGACCACCCGTCATCACGATCGCTCTTGCGCGCACGGCCTTCTGTAATTCGCGTCAGCGTCTGAATGGTCTTCCCGAGGCCCATGTCGTCCGCAAGTATTCCCCCATACCGCTTCTTCGCCGGGTCCTCCCGTTCCTTCATCCAAGCACGCCCGATGATCTGATGTGGGAGCAGCTTGATATCCTTGCGGAAGCCCTTGACCGTGGCGTCTTCCATGTCCACTTCGTTCTCCAGCTCTTGGTCCATTCCGCCACTCATCAACTCTCGTAGAGCTTTCTCCGACGCTTCGGGTGACAGATACACGTCGTCACCAGGGACATCGGGTATGGGAATCAAACCTTCATCTTCTGCCTATGAAAAAAGGTCAGCTGCATCCCTAAATAGATGCGAATGGCTTCGATGCTTACTCTGGAAGGCGCGAGAAAGGGTGGGCGGTGTTGCGGCTGCTGGATGATGCCTTTATTCGATGGAACAGCTATTGGCGTGGGCTTGGCTGTGAATGGTGATGGTGGAAAGAAATTGGTTGTGTTGACTTTTTGAGTTAAGTCGCGAACCCTTGTTGTTGGGTCGAATTGTGAAGGATGCAGTGATGCGAAAGGTGGCTTGTATGGAACATTCCTTCATGACCTCACATCAACAATACACCGGTATCATGGTATAAAAAGCAATCTACCTTGAAGGTATGTCAGGGTTCAATGGCAGCTCATCCTCCTCATCTGAAGAGATAACAATAGTCGCGCTTTTGCTACGTGCAATTGGACGAGCCGACGGCCCCACCGATGACTCGCCGCTAGATGAAGATACAGACTATCACAAATTAGCTCGATTTCACTGAAATTTGATGTTGGACCCACTATGATCGTAGAGGAGTCTTTCGACTTGCGAGGTCCACCAAGCTCAGGATAAAGGTTGGGATCCTGCATCAATTGTTGCCGTCTGAGGATCATCTATCAGAACATTATAGCGTCGAATTATAGTTTGCATTTACATATGCTCCATAGGCCTCTTGAGAGGGTTGGTTGTGGTTAAACGTTAACCTTAAAGACTTGAAGTTGAACAAAGAACAAAAGTTGAGTCGCGTTCAACTTAATTGTGAACTATCACGTGATAAAATCAACCATGGGTAATCGCGACGATGCGATGACGGCATGGATATTCGATCCAATGATGTACACACTTCCCATCAACTGAGATCAAACAAAAATAGTCAAACTGAAACTACTTTTTTTTTGACTCAATCTATGGCTTCAAAAACACAACAGAACATCTCTACTGTATCATGTCTTTCATTGGTGTGGTCCCCAGTTCAATCTGAGCAAATTTTAATTTTTGGCTATAGGAAAAGTGAAACAAACCCTATTACATAAGCTGATGGCATCATTAGGGTTCCGAATATGGAAATTCGTTGTTAGAAGCAACAACATCTCCTTCAAGTTGCACAACTGATACAGTTTGTAGTGCTATTTGAGTGCAATGATCCCAAGATCCATCATGGTTCCATTTGGGATGCACCGATGTGAAGTGTATTTCTTCACTGTATAAACTGCTTGTTTGACATTAAGGCCCTGTCTGCCATTGACTGAGTAAGGAAACAGTGATGGGATTCAGAATTTGGGTGTCACATACTTATTTCTATCTCCCGTTTTTTTTTTCACTAAATATCGGTATTTGTATCTTAGGGATGGCCATGTGTTAAAATAACGTCGAACAGTCGACACCCTGTTATAGTGTAAACTTGGTGTGAACGGACGGGGAATACAAAGTATGCAAATATATTATAAGGTAAATCGGGGTGGCACGTGGGGGGCGCGAAAAATAATCGTGCATGATTAGCTATGGCTTAGCTGCTGTTCTTTGTCATTTTTCTGGTTAATTAGCGACAGCATCGAATTGCAACGCGTTGGTCACGTGGGAAGCCAACTATCACGTGTTACTACTTGTTCAACCCCTGCTGCAAATGCGCTCATCGCCCACGGCCCAAGTCGTAACTTA
>JABCKO010023994.1:0-11446 GCA_018855915.1 Tephrocybe sp. NHM501043
TGTTCTGGTCGTGGTTTTGTTGTTGTCGTGTTTGTTGTTTCTTTTTTTGCTTTTTTTTTTTTTTTTTTTTTTTTTTTTTTTGTTTTTTTTTGGTGGGGGGGGGGGGGGGGGGGGGGGGGGGGGGGGGTTGCAAGCCCTCGATACTTAGAGCCATGTGATAGTAACAGAACCTTAGACTCTTAGATGAGAGAAGCTTAGGCTTCTTTTCCCTCTGACTTCCTCTTTGTCTTAGCTATGGTAGAGAACATGGTCTCATTCTGTCTTGTGCCCCAGCTCAGTGAAGACCTTGATGGTCTTACATAGAGGAGTACATCAACAGCAGAGGAAATAGTTCAACAGCAAACCCCATCTACACTGACACTCAGACAAATCCTTGCATTAAAAAGGTCTTTAAGATAATTAACCATGACTCAGATTCCAGCCATGATGACTACTCAGACCATTAAACAGTCTTGACAGGTAGTGGGCAGCAGCAACCTTCTTCAATGCATGCAAGTTGTATTTTCTTGAGTCCACTATACCAAGATTTCAATTATAGTACTGCCCTAATGCTAGATTACATCAAAAATAGACTGTCTTTTTGCTCACTTTTTTCTGGTTACTTCTAGCTGTGAACCCTCTTTCAATAAACTTTTTATTCGGTGCTTTCAGCAACTTTTGCAAGTTTTATAAGGTAATTGTACTTTAACAATGATTCAGGCTTAGCTATTGAAAGTTTAGCCAACTTTTGCTTGTGACCAACTTTTCATACTTCTGAAAGTGGCAAAAGTTGCAAAGTTCAACTTGTAGTTTTGCTGATGTGATTTTGTAGAAATTGTATATCCATGGCTTGTTAACCTGAATAATGCATGCTGAGATTTGTGGCCTCTATCATGTCTTATCTCATCTTCTGCCTATGTATTGGCTCTATATAATATAATTTATGGGCTGTTGAAAACTTGATAAGCATGCTGGAGGTTGTTGGAATTAGATTTGTTCCCCTGGGATTTGAACTCACAATTTGCTGTCGGAGCCTACTACATGCAACCCCCTATGTTTTTCCTTTTTTATTCAACCACATGTTTTCTCAATCGTTACTGTATAGTACCAAAAGCCACCAGTTTTGTAAGTGTTAGGAGTAGATCATTTGATTAAGAAACCCTCAGTTCTTTACTGCAAACTGAGGGTGAGCCTTATTTATTTTATTACTTAAATACTCATACTGATTAACATAGTAGACGACTTACATTTAATTCTACTACAGAGGTCATCTGTTTGCAACTTGCTCAATTTCATGTGAAAATTATGCCATCAGAGACAGTAATATTGTGAAACTGTGGTATGCAGCACAGAGTTAGTACTGACTATATACAATAGCTTATGCTGCTGGCAGATGGTGCCACAAAAGCAAAATTGATTATTCTAATGGGCAACTTGCAAGCTGCAAGCATCATTGATCCCAAGGTCACCTCTTGCGCACAGAAAGTACAACCTTTTACCTATTCATTATACTTCATGATGCTCACTTTTGCGGTACTCACAACACTATTCCAAGGGATGGATGCACTTCAACAGGCACAGAGGTAGAGAGAATGCTGTCAAAGTTACAAAATCAGGAAAACCACAAGAAATTTCAATCACTTCATTTCTTGATATTTCTATACAAAAAGCAAATACTTGATTACATCCTTGATATCCATCATACATGCACCTGTCACACAAGAAAGAGCTTCCGTTGTGGCGGAATAGTGTATTGTGGCTGCGTTGTTTGCGCGAGTTATATTTTTAAACTCAGTTATATAGTATCTGGAACAGCCTGAGGGCTAGTTAGTAACTATAGAGTTTTGACTGCCTGAATGCGTTCTCTCCCTTGGCTGGACCACCTGGGCTCTCCACCATGTCGCAGCTCCCTCCAAACATAGTACAGAGGTGATTAACACTGTTTAAAAAGTTCTGAACCTCACATTTTAATTTGATGCAGTTCTGGTCCTTTAGTGAGATCATATTTGTGGAAGTTTATTCCCACTTCTAATCGCGACTGTGCCTCCCTCGTTAAATCTACCTAGATCATTGGTTACCTTCTCAACTTAAGTCTATATGGTGTGGTCTCTATCCAAGTCTGTGCGTTTATCATCAGCCTTCTGTGCCAATGTGCTTCTAATCTCTTGATCTGCGAACGCCTGGTGCTCAGATTACTACTACATCGCCTTTCCAAACGATCGCATATATTGTAAATGCCTTGTCTATGGGGTCTATCTTTTGGAGACCCTCCAAACCATAATCATCATGCATGACGCATTCCGGAGTTTTGGTTCTGGATTCGGAAGTTTCGAGGCGCTCGACGACATACAGCTTACATGTCTGAGCATCCCGATCCTGAGTGGAATAGGCACGTCGATCTTTTTGAGGTCCCATGCACCAGATCTTCTTACACTCTATTCTTATGTGCTTAATAGTTGGCTGCTCAGTCCAGATATACTATGCATACCGCATTAACGTTCTGTCGAAAACCAAAATTATCGGATGCGTGATCGCAGTTGTACGTCAGACACATTGCCTTACCTAGTGTGGCGCTAAATCATTGTGATTTCCAGATATCATTCGTAGGCTGCATAGCAGGGATCGCTACTGGGGTCAAGTGCTTTGAGTTAGGCAGTTTGAGCAAGCTTTCTCAGACCGCTGTATTCATCAGCGCTGGCGTAAGTATAGTATATCATTATTTCTCCCCTCACGCTCACATGAATTCAAGATCTGGTGGGGGTGTTGTGCAGTATGCGATGTTATTATTGCCTTCGCGATGACTTACCTGGTATGACACTTTCTGTTTCCCACAATGCAATTCCATCTCGCGCAATCATCATTCAATAAGAAAGCCTATCTGACGCCATCATCTTGTCAGTTGTCGCGTCATGACACTGGCTTTAGGTCGACTCATGTGTTGGTTACACGGCTCCAGCGCCTCACTATTGAAACGGGAACTGCGACAGGTAACGCAAGCTATCGCTCGATGTTTTCTGGGCACTAATATTGCGGTGTCTTTAGCATTGGTTGCCATCACCAACCTTTTCCTCTTCTTCAAATACCCTAAAACGAACTATTACACCGTCCCGGTACTGATAATCGCAAAACTCTACTGTAATACCCTCCTCGTCCTGTTCAATAGCCGCATGCGAATAGTCGGGGGAAGGGAAGAGAGTCGTTCGACGAATAGCACCAGTGACTCTGGAAATCTACAGCAGGCTTCAACAACTGTTTCGACCTTTTCTCACCCCCCTTCTGCATATTTGCAAGATTGGAGGCTTAGCCGTCATGACACGCCACCCAGCCCTGTTTCCAAAGAGGTCTGTTACTTCGCAAGGCAGTCCACGTGCAATTCCAACTAAACACATTTAATAGACTCTACCCACTCGCGGACCAGGAGTTCATATAACAACCGACGTACAAGTTCCCATCGACGCCGAAAAAAAGCTAGAGTTCGTCTGTGACAGTGAGCAGGGCCGTGTAAGGGTGTAGCCATACAGTCCTCCCCTCTATTACACTCGCAATTTACCTTGCAATCTAATTGTACATGATGTTTGCCCAGTCTGCCTCTCAATATTTGAACGGAACCCATATAGTATACTTATTGTAACCCTGCGTAAAACTTACATTCAAATGCATCTCTGAAATGCATCCATCCATCAAGCGTTAAACTGAATGGTATGATTATCCCTACTGCATATACCGACTAAAGAACCAAGTACGTTTAGCTAGTCTAAGTGGACCATCCAATGGTACTATATCGTCATCGTGAAAGTTGTCGTAATCATAGCAATAGGATCTGCAGATATCAATGACAATGTAGGCGAAGGTGGCATCGGATTAGGTATAGCACAGCTGTTTTCCCAGTACGATGAATGACGAAATTACCACTGCAAGAGATACAAACAATGAAAGATAAAACCAAGAAAAAATCATCAGCTTCCAAAATTTAGAACACGGCGGCACCAACAACGGCTCCAAGAACGATACCAGCCCAGCTACTGCCCTTCATATGGACGGCAGCGTTAGAAGTATTAGCGGGTGTGGAAGAAGACTTGGTGGCGGTGGCGGTGGCGGACTTGGAAGTGGTCAAAGAAGCCGAGGCCGTTGTGGAGGCACCAGCGGCAGCGGTGGTAGCGCCTGCGAGGGGTGCGGTGGATTGGCCGTTGATTTGGTCGAGAATGGCCGGGCTGAAAGTTCCAGTCATGCTGTTCATTCTAGAAAAAAATTGCATCAAAATTATGTGACGGAGCTAAGTTGTAGGCGAGGGATGCTTACGTGAACTTTGCGGAGAAGGCGAGGGCAGGGTACTGAGGCGCAGCGGCATCCTTCAGACTTAAGGACTCGAAGCGAATGAAGCTGTCATTGTCGTCTTCAGTTCAATGGTGGTGGAAACGGGGGTTCTGTACATACTATTGGTTGCCATCAGGTCCGATGGAACCATCAGGAGTAAACTGGATTGATTGGGTGGTGGAAACGTCGACACTCGGGACGATGAGCTGAAGAGAGGTCTAGGAAATTGATGAAGAGACTAATTAAATACTCGGCTCGGAGAAAAACAAGAGACTTACCTGTTGTTGCGCGTTTCCAACGTAGATAGAGACCTTGGCAGGTCCAAAATCTTTCAGAGAAGGGGAAGAGTTGTCGTCTTGCCAACTAATGGTTGCCAATTTGCCGGCAGTGAAGGTGGTGGAGGCAGTGGGGGAAGTAATCTGAAACAATACTCGGAGCTTAAAGGCCCAGTGAAGACGAAAAAAATGAAAAGATACGAACGAAGACGGTCGCAAAGGCCGAGGAGGAAAGGGCAAGAAGGGTCACAAACTTGGAAAACATTTTTATGATCGGGGGAGGGGGTAACGAGTGTTAGGTCAAGAGAGCGTTGGGTAGACAGAGCACGGAGGGGCGGGAGCAAGGACCTTGAGAGTTGTTGTTGAGGGGATGATGGGAGGATTTAAAGATGCGGAGTTTGTATTCTCTCCTAAGATATTTAGCAGATTGTGCCTGGGCCGTGCGTCTCAACCCACTTCATTATGATCGGATTCAGTTGATGTAAATTCTCGTTGCCTGTATTGGTGAAGTTTTCAAGGGACTGCCGCGTTACATGGTATTCAGACATTTTCGAGGAGCTCTTGAACAGTTCGGCCCAAGAGAACTCAAGCAATCGAGTAGACACGGGAATTCGCCACGGAGAAACCTTATCTGGGAACAATGTGACTCCGTATCCATGACAGGCGCCTCGGTGCCGCATTGTCAGTATTCGGATGATGAGAACACTCATGAAATGCTGCTTATTTGGTTCTGAGCGCTTGACAAGATATTTATACTCCGAGTAAACCAAATATAAGTGAGGAGTATGTACGCGCCCATGCCGTCATCCAAAAGTCATGAAGGCGGCATATATAATGGGAGACACAACAATACCAAGAGTTCTCAGGTTCCGAGCAGCCACAACCTTGGCACATCTCATCAAAATTTCAACAAGAATAATGATTAAATTTAGACGAGCTGCCAGAAGTACAACGAAGAAGTAAGAGTAGACTAAAAATTTAAAGCTGTACCAGAAATACTGCGGCGTTAAATAACTTATACAATCACAATTCTTCATGCTCTTTCAAATATTCGCGAGCATGTTCCTTGGCTTCGTCGGAAACTTTGGGGTCTGACGAACATGTCGAATGAACGTTTATTCTCCAACAGACGGTAAAGCTCACTGTGGAGTGCTGCCTTATACCCAGCAATGACTCGAGCTTGATGCAACTTCTCATCAGTCTCATGCTGGGTATAGCCATGAGCACTCAGAATTTCTCGAGCATGCTCCTTGGCCTTTTCCGATGCATGCGCGTCTGAATGAAGTGTAAACCCCCCCAAGGTGCGAAGAAACGGAGTGCACGTACTATGTAATGTTGCCTTGTATCCTCCTGACATTGAGTTAAGCTATTGAATGGCAAGCGAGAAAACAATGAGGATACCGAGAACTCGATTGGACTCATCGTGGCTTGTGCTTGTGTGGCCGGCGGTGCCACTAGAATGTTGAGTGTCGGAATGCTCCTTGGATAGATTCAATTCCTGAAGCCGGTCTTTGGCGTGTGCCTTGGCCTCTTCAGATACTTTAGGGTTCTTGATGGAGGCCCTGAGTCCTGCTGCTACACGCTCCGGGTTTTTGCTGTGATCTGCAAGGATTTCAAATAGCGGCCACGACAGGTAATCGCGAGATACGGACCACTGGAAGCCATGATAGACGTTGACTGTAGAGAGACTGGAATGAGACTTTTGAGGTTGGCTGAATGAAACTGAGATTTATATATTCGGTAGGGCAGTGACGTCGAGGCGTGTGCCACATGGTTTTAATAGAGTTGTGAAACAACGCGTTTTAGCCTGACGTAAATTTGGACCCCATGTGATCGCGTTCAAAGTCGCGTTGGAACGTGTCCGGATGCCAGAGGGATTTTCCCCACCCGGAAACAGTGAAAATACCAGGGGAGGGTAGACTCGTTGATTCTCCTGAAAAATGGGAGAAGAATCAGATGGCCATCTAGTTTTCAGTGAAGACAGCCGGATTTGCAGAAACCAGAGTAAACGAAAGGTGGAATAGATGGCGAGCTTCGACGGGACGATTTCTTTTGGAGTCAGTTGTTGTGCACTGTTAACACTGATGTAGTCAGCAAGAAAGAAGGGGGATTCAATATTCAGGCCTCAGGTGTAATGATGTCACATGTCAGCCTCCTGATTGATACCAAGTTCGACTCTTGGAATTCTCTCGCCCATCTTTCTCTGCCACGTCAACCTACCCTCACAAGCCATCGAATACAGATAACAGACATGAGTCTTTCTGGACTCGACGCGTCAACATCAGCTATTAATAACGGGCTTTGCGCTCAAAAGGCAACATCTCTTCCAGATACCAGGATGGCCTATTCGGCTACTTGTTGCTCTTACGAAGATTTTGAGGATACAACACTGTATTTGGTTACCCCTCTGTCCTGGGCGGACCTTACTGCATGCACCTCGGGCCTCATCGTCAGCAATTCAGAGCCATTCTCAAAAGCAGAAGCAGATCTCCCGGCTCCCTCGTCGGTTGATCAACTTACCACCAGGTGTTCTTTTCGAATTTCAACATGCTTAGGCTCAGAAATGTTTTCCGACCTGTCATGTACAGCGCCTTTTGCATCCGGATCTGTTCCCTCCAATCATTCTATGGCCTCCGCTGTCGTAAAAAATGTTGACATTGTCGAATCGGGACAGCCTGAGTCGTCCTTCATTGACTCGTACAACGTAATTGGGCTACTCGCGAATGGAACATATGGTGAAGTTGTTTTGGCCTCTTCGAAAGACCAAGGCGGCAATCTATATGCAGTCAAGATCTTGCGGAATACGGAAGAGAACGACCTCGCCCGGGAACTCTTTACCCTCAAGCTGATCCTTGAATGTTTACGCTCTTCTACGGCTCAGTCTTATCATGGAGTTTTGTTTCTTCAACGATTTCGAGAGATTTTTCAGGATGGAGAGCATGTACATTTTCTCGTCCTGGTATGTAATCCCATTAACTGCTTGCTGAGAGCCCCTTATAACTCTACATTCTAGGAATATCATCCTGCTGCACTTTCCGATCCGGACGTCGCATATCGTTTCCGCCTGACCAAGGACTCGCACTTCGGATTGTCTCCTTCAGTTTCGCTACCAGTCACATCCACTTGCCCTTCGGTATCAACAAGACCGCATGAAGAGATCGTCCAATCTGTACGTCTTCTAGCGGCTGAAATATCTCTTGGCCTCGCTTTTCTGCACGACCGTGGTCTCGTCCACCAGGATATTAAGCCTGCGAACATCTTGTTTTCCTACTCGGGACATGTAATTATAGGGGACTTTGGTGCTACCTCGGGAATGCCTCTTTCCTCCAGCGCACGTCTTGGACCTCCTCGTGGTGTTCGAACAAGTCAATACGACCCGATAGTTCTGAATGCAGATGACACGATCACCTTTACACCTCTATACGCTGCGCCAGAGTTGAGGGAACGCACCTCTGACGGACTAGTAGTTTATGACGATCGATCAGACTGGTGGAGCCTCGGTATTCTCCTGTACGAGCTGGTTACGGGCACTGTCCCATTGCAGACCATCTCTGGCGTCGGAAACTCTCTCGGTGGTCGAAGGAGTGACGGTGATTGTAGCCTGACCTTTGGGGAACTCGAGGCACTTTCCAGAAGACTGAAGGCATGTCACAGTACATGGTACCCAGATATGGAAAGTTTTCTGCGGTCGGTAAGTCTCAAGTGCTTCTCAACTTACAGGATCAACTCATGAGGTGTCGTATTTAGCTCCTGTCACACTGCCCCGATGACCGCTTGACTTGGCCTGACATCAAAGACCATAAATTTATGCGTCCATTGCAAGAAATCTGGGAAGACATTGCTGACTTGAAGTACCCACCGTGCCCCGACCCTCCAACTTCACGGGTATACACTGAAAGACCCACTGTCGAGGAGGAAGTTGAAGAGCCGATCATGGATAGCTTGTTGGATCGCGAAAGCGGCACTTCTGAAGAACAGTGGACACAATGCAAGTTCTCTTCCAACGGCCTCTTCAGCTCGTTGTCAGTATCACTGGTGAATCCACGGGAGCCACATCAACTTCCAAGTCTCCATAGTCAGTTCTCGGATGACGCTAACATACCAGAAGCGTTACCTTCCTCTGCCTCGATTTGGATTTTTGAGAATACCCAAGATACAAACTTTGACGTTGACTTTGGCTCCATCGCATTGTCTGAGGTCTCCAAGATCAGTACTTCTTCCATGGGCTCCCATGAATACTCAACGTCCACACAAGTCCTTCGATCACCATTTTCTTTGACTGCTATCAATGATCCTTATCGTTGCTTGCAATCAGACTTCAGATCAGATACCTGCGGACATGTTGAACATAGATCCGCGTACGGCGAATTCATCACTCCTGAGGATCTTACGTGGTCGATGCTGGAGGCGATGGACGAGCAGGAACGGGGATATAGGGGGCAAAGACGGCAACAACACACTTATAGGAAAAGTAGGAAAGTAGTAAAGTCCTTTACCCGGATTCTTGAGCGAATGTTTTTTTCACGATAATTCATATCTATTAACATGGTCTCTTGAACCTCTTGAACCTCTTGAACCTCAAACTATCCACCAAGTAGGTGGCCCGCACAGCAACGGGGTCAACAACAAAAGACGGCTTATTCCCATTCTCCTCTTCGCACTCTTTGCAGCATCTCTCCGGCCCCCTCCTGTTCTGCTTCTTCGGCATATGCTCCTCTCTTCTCCCTTTACGTTCAGCGGAACATTCATGGCATGGAGCAATCATTCGCTCAATCGAAGCAGGCGGCTGGAAGGTGGCTGTAGTCGGATGATGGGGTGCAGGCTGGAGTCTATGTAACTGACGCCGTGGCGGCCGGAATGGATGTAGCGAGTTATTCGATATTCATAGTCATTGTTCGAATGGGCTCAGTGGCAGCTTTAGTTTGTGGAGTGGGTTCTGTAGTGGTTGGAATGGGTGGGGCGGCTTTGTCGACATTTATATCAACTGTGAGCGGTGTTTGCGAATGTCGCTGCCCTAGAAGCTTCGATTTTGCAGCTCAGTGTTTGGGAGTGTGGACACTAGTTGCTGCACGGCTATTGGAATCTTCAGTATTCCCCAACGGCACCTCTTGGCAGGCTTAGAGCAATCGGCGCGGGTGGCGTTGTGATCGAGAGGCGACATCTGGGCTATGCGAGAGGAGTAATCAGAAGGATTGGTCGATATATAGAGTTTCAAAAAGTTGACGTGGGCACCTGTGATGTGCTTGTTATCATGTTTGGTGGGGGGCCGTTTGCCATCATGATTATTGTTTAATCCAATGGTCAAAGATTCCTTCCCGGGAAGACAGAAGCTGTCATTCCCATCGACAGACGTGCTCCCCAAACGATACTCCTCTTGAGAATTTGTCAGAAAGAAGTTGTGAACATATCTTTTTGCAAAAGTTACATACCGATGGTCAGGTCGGCCACGTTGAAGTGAAAGAGAGCAATATAGAGAGCAACGTTGCAAGTATTGGTGAACTTGATGTGGGCGTCGCCAACAGCCGAAAGAAATTCGACGGATATTTTGTCAGATAATTTAGCATGGTCTGTGACGTTCGAGTGGAGATGCCAATAGAAATTAGCCACCATACGCAAGAAAGGGAGAATGTGACCACTTTCCTCGACACGTATGGCGGTGAATGGCATGGGCATGAGACTATATTGCCCGTTTATCTTGTCCTTGGCCTTAACATTGATGAACCCATCGCATGTGCTAACACTGAGATCTGAATTCAGAGCGTCGCCCACAATGCGGATGTCGATGATGGAAATATCACCATGTACATCGACTCGGTTGACTAGCTGCGTGATTGCATGGAAAAATGGGTCATTTGGATCCATGAATAAAGAAACTCGTCTCTTTTCCGCGTCCGCCTTAAGACGTAATGCAGGTTTCGAGAAAATGGTTGAACTATCATCAGCAATGGGACGTCGCGGACGTGCGCTTTTCGATGTGAAGAGGATCCGATCCCGATTAACACCTTCGCATTGAGGATTTTGGCTGAATAATGTATAAGTGCTGATCGATGCAGAAAATGGGGCTATATCTTGCTTACTTGGGTAAATCGGACAATCGCATTATAATGTCCGTACAAGTGAGGCTACGGAGATCCTCTTTTTTCAACAGGGTCAGGAGCGCCGATGTAAAAGCCCCTTGTTCATGTCTCTCCGCAGCTAACTGGTTCGATGCACAGGCCGCTAATAAGATATGTGTGCTATTGGAAACTCTAGCTGTATTTCGGGCGCCCGAGAGAAGAGAGCACGAGCGTAAATCTGGTTTCCATAGACGTTAGATGGAATTTTTTTGGCAGTGACTTCCAGTCTCATACCACGAATGTCGAAGCCATCCACAATTTCTCGATCGCATGCTTTCATCCCAGCATGGCAACAATCCAGAATAACTGTCTGTTTTCAACCTATGTAGTTGTTCAAAATACCTCATTATAACACAAAAGAACTCACGATGTTATTGGATTTATTACTCGCGATGTCGGCGAGGGTTTGGGATAAAGTTACGTAATGAATTCCTTGACCTTGGTCATTTGGCCCTCTACAGTCGAAGTCATGAGGAAGCAGCATTGGGCCCCTGATATCATCCACAATATTCGCATCTTGACCAACACTCAATGGTGGCGACACTGCTCCATGTCCAGCATAAAAAATGAGAATGGGGTCATGTGCACCGATTGCGTTATTTTTTGCGAGACTTTTCAAGGCGTGTAATATTGCCTCCCTTGTTGCCTCTTCATCCCGCAGAGTCACAATGTGATCCTTCGAGGCACCAACTTCTGAGGTCAGAAAATGCTCGAACGCAGCAGCATCGTTGACAGCTCCGCGGAGATCACGGAGAGCAGGGC
>JABCKO010023995.1:0-11419 GCA_018855915.1 Tephrocybe sp. NHM501043
GGTGTTTTCACCGCCAAAACCCTACTAGGCCTATTAGGAACATCAAAATAATAGGCCTAGTAGGGTTCCATGTGACTGCAACTTTTGCTGCCAGCCGTGCATATATGTATATAATGTTCATACCATTTGTCTGTCCGGGTGATCATTGGATCTATAGATCCTAACACACTCAAGGACTGTGAGCTGTGGGCCCGTGGCAGGCCGTAAAGGTAAAACTCGGATTCCAGATGCTGAAGGGAATCACGTCAGTTGTCACATTGGATTTGACAATTATCGAAGTCTAAAATGGATCTCATGCTGCAAGTTGAACCGAAGCGTGGGTGTTCCAGCTTTCCATATAAACGGTACAAGTAAACGGTAAACAAACTAAACGGTTGGAGCCTTAATGAACTCCAACTTCAGTTTATCAGCCTACTAACGAATTTGAAGGCGCTTGTCCAATAACGGCGCCCACACCGCTCACCATGGAAGGGATGCCTGGCTCTGTTTTAGAATTCGATTTTTTATCCCTGCAATTCGCTATGTTTTTGCTATCCACTAGGACGTTCTTCGGCCAAAATTACCCCATTTTGCACATGTTCAATAGTAACACACGGTTCATATCGACCAGAAGAATTATCTCCGTGTTTTCACCCTGAAGAACGTATCACACCCCTTCATATCTTCAGCCGATGGTGATCCATCATGTGTGATAAGATGTTCATCTTTGTCTACTGTGGGTGAATGGAAACCACTACACCATCATGATGTTGATGTGGGGAGGCTACACTATGTCCTCGTGGTGTTCATCTGTCAATGCGACACGCATGTAGGAAGTAGTTCGAGCAATCGACTCTTTCCCGTTTGCACTCTAGATGAAAGATACCGTGAAACATCGCAATGGTACCACTTTCCAATGGCAAGGGAATACTGAAAACAGGCATGAAGTACGAATGGGGAGGTAAACCTCAGAACAGGCATAAAGTACGAATGGGGAGGTGGACCCACAGTAGTCACAAGGTGGAAGATGGGCGCAAAGTCGAATCTCGTGTTATTGCGCCAAACAATTGTCCAACATTCCTCCTTCGCCCTCAACCCCTAACGCTGGAAGCATCTGTCGAGGTCAACTCATTCGCCGTAAATCCAGTCGCGCAAGTAGGGCGATGGCTGATTCATATGAGCATATGCACCATGAGGAACAAGCTGGGTGAGCAAGCTCATAAACGTAAAGGGACCGCTGATCGATCTTGCGTCAACAGGAACTCTATATACAGTGTTGACTTGAGGTTTTTGACAACCCATACGCAAACTATGGAGGCAACCATGAAAGATATTCACAGTATGTCTTCTAACCTAAACAGTCCCAACTGGACTGTTATTAACTACAACTTTGCAGGCACCTTACAAGATATCTCAATAACCCTCCGCAAGATGGATTGTAGGCACTCTCCTATCTCAATGCGCTACTGTTCTTAGTGTGGATATTCCTTTTACAATATAGCACAGCCCACCCAGCCTCTTCCGGCCGTACCAGCAATTAGTACCAGCGCCTGGGCACCTCTCTTTCGAAGTCGTATGGAACACATTCAACCCATGGTTGATAAATGGCGTGGTACTCTGGACACATTACTCCTCTTTGTTCGTTTCCTTCTTCGAGAATTTCAAGCAGAGCCAGAACTTAATATTTTTGACTCTTTCTAGGTCGCGCTATTCTCGGCTGTCATCACCACTTTATTCGTGCAATCACTGCAAGGACTATCTGAGGATCCGGCGATCAAGGCAAATCAACATTTATCCAACATCACCGAGATCCTCCTCTCCATCCAGAGGCAAGAGTTCGGCAGGCTCAACTTAACCCACACGCCCAAATTTCAGCCAGAACCTTATGTTGTGCGGACGAATTTATACTGGTCCCTGGCATTAATCTTCAGTGTGCGTCATTTTCTAAAGCTGCAGGACTAGTAACCGTAAATCGATCGATAGATATCCGTCGCATGCCTCGCTGTCACAACACGAGGATTGCTTGTGAAGATATCACGTCCTCAACATGGGAAGGCGTACCAGAAATTGGCTGATCTAGAATTTCGCTGGAAAAAGGCTGAGAAGCTTTTGGGTCCGACAGTCGAAGTATTGGTTCAAAGTCTTGTTATTCCAGTCGTTCTCTTTCTTGTCGGTTTGCTTGACAACCTCATGTCCGCCTCAGTACCCCTCGCAAAGCCAACTGCTCCTATCTTCGTCGGTGGCGTCATATCGTGCATTTGCTGCGTGTTTGTTGGAATATTTGCAACGTACACAGTAGTTGAAGGCTCTTTGGACGGTTCAGATACCAACCTTGTCTGGTGGGTTCACTCCTGGTTAGTCAAGGCTAAGGGTCCTAGGAATTCCAGTGAGGAGCTATCCCTATCGTGCAATACTATAAATTCTGCCAAGTGGAACCCGAAAGGCGTTTCTCCATTCAAAAGGACATTCACGTGGTTTCAAAGCCATTTCTCTATCGATAGAACTAGCCCTGTTGTTTGCGCCGCTGATGTGGAAGCTAATGACGCTGGCCAAAAAGAATTACCCAAGTCTTGGTCGAAGTTTCTGCAAACGTTCGCTTTGCCAAAGTTCACTAAGCAGCATCTTCGTCCCACGCCTAACGCGCCCCCAAAGTCAGAGGAAACGAGCCGTCAATCCGTACTCGAGGCTCAATATCACTCGACGTATCATGACGTGATATGTGCCACACATGACGATGATGCATTGGATCATGCAACTGCAGCCTTGCCGCTCATCCTAGACGATAGGAGGACTCAGTCAGATGGACACGACATCTACGTGACACCGAACGAAGTGAGAACTTTCAGTCACTTACTTTCGATGGATGTCTCTATCCGGTGTAATCTTGCTGCTGCGGATAATATCTCAAGAACCCTTGTCAGTGATAAATTGATGCGGCTTTCCGGTTGGTCACTCCCGAACAACTGAGATTATGATTTAAACTCATACAAAGCCATTTCAAGGGCTCCAATACCCCACAGAATTTATGATCGAATTGATCAACTCACTCTGCTTGGCGGGGCAAAGGAACTCCTCCTGTCAGACCGTGATGACGCAGACCATCCTCGATATGCTTACCTCCATCATGCCTATCCCAAACCCGCGGTTTAACAAGCTCTGCTCCAAATCCCCTCTCCTAGCTCTTCTCTTCATGCCTTATTATGATCTTCAACCCAACAAGATTGGGCCAGATGAACAGCAACTGCGATTGCCAGTTATTAATCACGTGTATAACTGCTTCATCTCCAACACCGAAAAATCTTCCATCGAAGCTAAACCACTAGATTTGCTACATGCTGTGATCCCCTTACACATTAGCCAGCTCGATCTGCAGATTTCAGACATCTTGGGTTGGCAGTTCTGGATGATGGACTTTCCCAAACCATTTCTGCTAACGCTGCTTCCCATTAAACTTGGTACGGGATTAGATCGTGCGAGCAATGCAAACTATGCAAACCACGCTTGCTTCTTGAGCGTTGTTGATTTCTTATTTGCGCCTTCTGTGTCAAATCTCCAACTAGACGCAATGGTTGGAAGCATTCGCAAAGTAATCGAATTCCACCATACACACTACCGCAATAGTAATTCAAAGGAAGCTCAGGACCTGTTCTGGGCGACTCATATATTCCTTCATCGCTTGATAGATTCACTGGACTACTTTGATCATTCAAACGGTGGTACCGGCTGGTCAGATCTATTCGAAACTTGTGTGCTGCTGGTGGGGCTTATTTTCGACTATCATCATCAAGGCATGGAAACCTCTGTAGAGGATGGGTCCAACTTTTCGCCACCCATATTATTACAAGGCGTCGTAATCCAAATACTTGAGACCATCGGGGAGGTGGCATCATCACTTGTACCTCCACATTTGGAGAAATCAGCATCTGTGGTCATGCTCCAAGACTTCCAATTGTCATCTGAAACTAAACAATACCTCCTATCAATTGAACCAGGAATAAATCCAGAGATTTACTCCGACTTAGGGAAGCGCCAGCTTCTAGATGCCTTCCGAGCTATCGACCCGTCGTTACCTTACTGGGAACCAAGATGAATCAAGTTGTTGTAGATGGAGTGAAATACTCCGACTTGGGCAAGCACAAGTTGCTATAGTTGAAGCTGTCATACCCCATAGGGTTTAGTGGAAGCCATATCTTCAGGGGTTTAGGAGGTCATTGTAGGTCATTGTAGGGTCATCATCCTTTAGCCTTGTATAACACATATTTTGTCAATTTAAGCCTGATAAACCATGTAACTATTGTCTATTGCCTTGGGAAGTCAAAATACTCTGTACTTGTGGTAGGCCTAAGTGACTTGATTTCATCAAGCTAGGTTTATTGAAGGGGCTCATACTTCAGGATGGTTCAAGTGTTTCCTGAGAAAACACTTGTTAGAAACACATCGCGTGATTTCTAATATAAGCATTTCTAATATATAACTCTTAAATCTTTTGTCAGAACACATGAGAAAAACTTAATATTTTTTTAATGGTGCTACATAATGCAAATTATTTACAACAATAAACTTACCTTTTTGTCTTTCTGCCTGTCTGCTATTGTGCTCTTGGTCACTGCCTTGTTGGTTTCATGTTCCATGGTTTGCATTTCATGTTTCACAGTTTTGTATTTCTCCTCTATGTATTGTTAATCAATCAGGAGGCCTTGAGGTGACACAAATCTTACTGTACTCAATGAGGTAAATGCTAGGCTTTGGATGCCTGCACCCAGCACTAAGGATGCCCCATTGTTTTGAGGAACAAATATTACAGACATTGGATGATATAGAAAGGTGTGCTGACACTGCCAGCCTTCCCTATGGAGTGCCTCCCATGATTTTCCCTCCAGTATTGCTCTCAGAAAATGCGGAATGTCATTGAGAGAGCATTGGCTTGGGAGGAGGAAGATTAGGGACAAGTTAGAACATATCTTTTTTTTAAGGCCACACAGATATGTGTAATGTTTGCAAAAAAGCCTGTTCCAAGTTCTGAGGACCTGCAGGCTCAACGCACCCAGAGTGTTGATCTTCTCACACAGCTCATGAATTAAGACCTGCAGATCTCCCCCCTGAGCTACCCCTATTGCTGAGGTCGCAGCTCTGGGGACACAAAATAACACTGGTGTTTGACTCAGTAGCCAGTGGAGGTGGGGTCAGGAAGGGGTGGAGGTAATGTCCTTGGTGGTGGAGCATTAAAACCATCAACAGCAATGCCCAATGTAGTCCAAGTTGCTGCCAAGCAACCAGGCATAGGAGTTGGCAGTGATTCTCCATCAAGAATGAGGGACAGAGAATGCTAGCATAGGGGGAGGGTGTGAAAAGGGAAAAGAGGAGGAAGGAGGCTCTGGTATGCGCAATCATCAACATCAAGTCACTGGTGCCATATCCACCATGTACATCATTGGTCTCACTCACAATTCATCATGTTGACAACTACTGTCTATGACCATACTTTGTTAAACATTGGCACTGTTAACAATTTTCACAATACATACATACTACTCATAATTTGTTTGTGTAAACACTTTTGTTTGGAGAATCTTTTCACTAATCTAAGCACAATGCCATTATCCAACAAGGTCAGCACCATCCACATCTTTGAACATGCTTGAGCATGTCATGTCAAGGATGTAATGATATTTGGGGTAGGTGTCACAGAAGAGGGCTCTGGCCCATATGTTGTGGATGAGGTCCTTTCTGAGCTGCTATCAATCCTGAGTAACATCCAATGGTAAGGAAAGTTCCTACACTTACTGGACTTGTTCTTTCAACTTCCTTGTACAACAATTTTATGTGGAAGATCTCAAAGATTTGGCAATCCAAAGAGACTTGGAGGTGCAACGATGTCCTGGGCATGATATTACTCTACCCAGTGGTAGATGTGGAGCACTGTTGAGCTTGTTCACCTTGTTGACCATGTTCACCTGCAGGGTATCACTCTACCCAGTGGTGGAAGTGAAGGACCATTGACCTTGTTGACCTTGTTCACAAAAACCTTTGGCAAGCATTGGGAAGGGCAGAGCAAAAAGGGGAGCACATAGGGCATCCCTATGCAGCTGGAAAAGCAGGAAGCAGATGTGCCAAAAGGCTAAAGGATTAGGAAGGAACTATGTGGTGCCACACTGCACCATATGGTCCCCTCCTGAGTCAGTTTAGTTGGAGAAGCTGATAGAGCTGCCAATGTGATAGGGACATTGGGTAGGGCAATGGGGGAGAGTGGTCTGTGTGTCATAGCTCTAATATAACAGGGAAGGGAATGGAGGGAGGAAGGCAAGTATGATCAGGACTATTAAGCCCCAGGGAGTGGTCTGAATAGTGTTCCAAAATTGTAGCTTCATAGGGTTGATAAGAGCTGAGCCTGGCCAGAAGTCCGACTTTCTTTTGAGAAATTGTTCAACTACATATATTTACACCCAAAAACTACCTAAGTCAATACATCTTGTGTTGCAATCCAATGTATTGGAACCTATATGTGAAATATCATTTTGTCACTAGCCCCAGCACTCAACAACTTGTTAGACAGCAACAGCAATCTCAGTGATCTGCCAACATATAAAGCACATCTGGTCATAAGGGGTTATACTCAAATTTATTGTGTCAACTACTACAAAACTTATGCACTGGTTGCTCAAATGTCATCTTTTCAGATAATCCTTGCAATGGTGGCACATAATGGTTGGCCTATCCATGTGTTTGACTTTGACAGTGCATTCCTGAACTGAACCTGGGAGAGAATGATGTGGTGTATATGAAGCAATGAAAGAAAGTGGCAGTTGTGTCAGACAGGCAGAAGTATGTATTGAGGTTGAAAAAGGCCTTGTATGGTTGAAGCAAGGTGCAAAGAACTGGTATGAGGCATTGAGGAAGGCATTCAAGCAATTGGGGTTCACATGATGTGAGGCTGATCACGGAGTGTTCTTCAAGCAAAGTGGCAGAGAAATTATCATCATATGCAGCTCACATTGATACTTGTCTTTTGAAAGGTACATCTGTTGAATATATCAGCAAGTTCAAGAAATATACATGATGATGGACCTTGGCAAAGTCAATTGGCTCCTTGGCATCCAAATTTCTTGCAATATGGTCAAAGGCACCCTATCCCTCTCCCAGAAGTCCTACATTGTTTCAATAATCACACAATACAACTTCAATGACCTGAAACTGTCAGTGACACCAATGGATACCAACCTTGTACTCACCAGATCACAATACCCCATAAAACTCGAGGATATTCATTACATGGATAATGTTCCCTTCCATGAAGCTGTCAGATCCCTCATGTATTCCACCATGGGAACTCAACTAGATATTGTGTTCACTGTGTCAACAGTTGCACATTTTGGAGATAACCCAGGCTGGCACTGGGAGCCCATGAAGCAAATATTCTGGTGCTTGCTTGGAACCAGGAATAGAGCTAGTATATGGAGATAGAGAGGTGGCTGTGAAGGGGTTTGTGGATGTGAATGGAGCATTGCAGGAGCACAGGTGACTAATTTTGGGGTATGTATTCTTGGTTGATGGAGGCACAGTTGTGTGGTCCTCAAAGAAGCAAGAACTTGTAACTTTGTCCACCACAGAGGCTGAATATGTTGCAGCAACCCATGCCACAAAGAAGCCCATCTGGATTCAACATCTAGTGGGAGAGTTATTTGGGTCACTGAAGGAACTGATGACATTGTTCAGTAATTCCAAATTGGCAATAGTGCTGACCAAATCAGGATCTTATCATGTGCACACCAAGCTCATCGACATCCATTACCACTACATTCACTATATCATCATGGCCATATCTATCAAGCTCATTTATTGCTCTACTGATGATGTGACCACTGACATGCTCACAAATGCCCTTCTGACTGTGAAAGCCAAGCACTTTTCATGTGCATTGGGATTATTGATAGTTTGAGGGAGAGTGTTGGAGAATTCAGCAAACCATCATGATCACATTGTTGATCATGTGCAGCACTTCATAGCATCTTGGTGTATTTGTGTTTTGAACTCTTGATTGCACAGTACCACACATATATAGTGGACCCATTTAGTTTTGACACCCTCAGTCTAGTCTTCATTGAGACTGAGTGAAGCTGATCATTATTGAACTTATTTATATCATCAATTAAATGTGAACCTTTCCATTAACCTCATTCTATTGGACAACATATGGCTTTCCCCTGTCACATATCAAGAAGGATGGGATACAATATGGATCTCATCAGAACAAGGCCACCTCCAATGGTCATCATGAGCCTATTGACATTCTTGCACTTCTTTCAGTCCAAGTAGGTGACAAAGCCCCTCACATATGCACTGTTGTGCACAGGATGCACAACAATGCCAATCTACCTGCCTTTCCATGGAATCTACAGTAACTCTCATAGTATTCATTACATGCCATCATAAACAGGGCTTTTTAGTGCATCAATTTTGGGCATTTACACTGTCTATGCCAATGAATTTGATGACCATACACTCATTCCAATCTTGCAAATTAATAGTGCACTTGTAACTATTCTGTTTCATTCTCAAGTTTCAAATTGTGAATTATGAGCTCTTGTTTCATTTGACCAAGTGCATTGACATGATTTATTGATATCAACAAGCCAAAACAGCTTTGCAGAGTGGGAACAAAGAGGAAGAGCTATTGGATGAGAATGAAGACTGAAATCTGAGTTCTTAATTGTACTCCAAATCATCATCCTCATCAACCTCCCCATCAACACCACTAGCATTTGATACAGGGTCAGTGGAGTTTTGAGGGCCATCTTTCATCTGTATACTTTTTTCCTTTGGCTTTTGTCTTCTTTGCTTTCTTTTTTGCCTCTTCATATCCAGTCCCCAACATCTTCCTCTTTTGTTCTGTTGCCATAGCCTTTTTTGCAAGCTTAATTTCCTCTCATCTCACTGAAATGTCTCTGGATCTTTATCATCACCCTACGCTTTCTCACTTTCTACAATATGGCACTCCTTGTTCCATTTTTTTTCCCATCTTGTTGAGCCAATCTACATTGACCATCCATCAACAAGCATAGAACTGAACCTTTGCTGATTTTTTGGGAGGAACATCAATGGGTTATTCTTGTACATGGACCATGTAGCATTTTGACATGTCCATACAAACCTGATCAATGGCCACAAGGAGGACTTTGAGCTGAAGTCAAGTGAGTTTTTTTTTTTTTCATTGTTAGCAGGGATCTAAATCTCACTTCTTTGCTTCAATAGCCTGGGGGTCAAGAAATAAATTGGTCAGTAAGTTTTCCTTGGTTGTGATACTTGTCTTCATCATCTGACATCAGAGATGCTACAAACACAGAATTATACTTTGTGTTTCACCATGGTGAGTCAAAGGGGAGCTTTTTGCACTGTCCTAACCTGACTGATGATTTCTAAGAATCAAATTTTTAGCTAAAGGACTCTCAACATCAAAACATCTTCATACTCCTGGAGCATGACTCCTCAGCACTGCCATATTTAGTCATTTCTTCTCTTCTACAGTGGCCACTATTTCTCCAACATCTCCACTTTGATATAGACCCAGGCCCTGCATGACAACTCCTTGCAACTCTTTGCACCCTTCCATGACCTTGTTTAATCTTCACTTTCTTCTGTAGGTTTGTAAATCTTTCTTGTACTGACCATTGATGAACATTGTTGCTGATACTAGTAATACTAAGTTTGCTCTAGGTACCATTTCTCCACCACACCATTTCATCCAGCACATAATCATCTGAATCAAATAGTAATTATTTTCACGGTCCCATGGCTTGTCCCATCAGAAATGTATAACAGGATTGTCTGTCCCAGATATATGGGGCCATGTAAACTTATCATTATCCTCTGGATACAATGGCACATTTGCAGCAAAGAACTCCCTCACCCCCATTAAATGATTGACAGCATAACATGTAAGTTCCTGGAGATGTGTCAGCATGCACTAACCTTTTGACCAAACTAAAAATTCTACTTACCATGAACATATTGTCTCCAAATGCCAGTGTGCTCAGTTCAACTGTTTCTTCCATCTTTGTAAGCTCTGTTTCTTCTTCCTGGTCCAAATCCTCAGTACCCTCATTGCTTGTTGCATCATAATCAGCAGTAAGGGCTGCTAGTTCCTCTTGCAACAATTTGTTCTCTTTTTTCAAATCCTCTGCCTCTTTCTCTTGTGCTTTGACCATTTTAGTCACAAACGCAATGTCTGGCAGCTGTTTCTCGACATCATCCAAGCTGCCCCTCAAACTTGCCTATCTTTGCCATGACTAGCTAGGCAGGTCACGGTCACGCCGCTGCCGCTACACCCTCCCACGCGTCCGCTTTGCAATGATGAACAACTGTTAATCGTTCGACAGGGTCCCAACAAGAACATGCAGGCACTGGCTTTCGAGGAGCCCAAAACGCTCTCCACATCTCTCGCATCTCTCGTTGAAACCAGAAGTCACTCTCAAGAGAAAGGTACGAACCTTTGTTGTGAAAGGGTGTCTTATTCTACTAGTGCAGATTCCGGTAGTTCAACATACCGTCCCCCCCTTCCTACGTTCCTCAAACATGTACAAGATGTGCTGTCAATCTCAAGCGAACACGCTCACAAGGTTAGTTTGATCACAGTCTCTATATACAATTGCGTTGACGGCTAGAAAGAATCTGACAGTGAAGCTTGAAGCCAGCAAAGAGACGCAGGGTGATTCTACGTGATGACTGCACGGCAACAGGCGTTTGTATTGGGGACCTCATCAATGGTTTTGGGTACCTTTGACCTCGCGATGACAAGATCAAGCAAGTCATTCTGAATGGGCTCAACGAACGCATCAACATCGACGTGACAATCGAGCATGCACCACGTGAAGTCACGACTCGAGACAATGGGTTGCGAGCCTTTCCAGAGAAGTGCATCTCGGAATGGCCCAAGGTGAGTCTCCTCTGAGTCATTGTCTCAAATTCATCTCAAATGTGGAACCTAGCCCCAGCACTATGCTATCCAATACGCGGTCGACCAACAAGCAAGGGGCTTCCTTGCCCGCATTCTCTGATCTACTGGACATTGAAGGGGATATCTGGTGGGCATCAAGAGCAAGCTCGACGCGACCGTGAACGCCGTCATCTCTGACCTCAATTCCTCCCTTCCAACCAGGCATCTCAGGTGGCCCTCAGTCACTCGAAATAAAACTGGCCACGTGATCACAGGGAGCAAAGAGGCGAGTCCTGGCTGGCCGCAATGAGGTACACGGCCTCATCATAGAGGAGATGGCGAGCTACATGATGCGGAGGTACCAAAGCGCCAGGAAAAAATCACCTTTTGTACCAGAGCCATCCTTACCTCCAAACGTTCATGATGAACGAGTTTGGAGGAGGTGCTACGTATTGGACATCTGCATGCTGTATCCCAAGGTAACGTTATATTACTTTCTTGACGACTTGT
>JABCKO010023996.1:0-11394 GCA_018855915.1 Tephrocybe sp. NHM501043
GGAAAACCCTAGCATGGATGTTCCAGGGACGTTCGACCTATATAGCGTACCTGCCTTTCCGAATGAACCTGTGAATATGAAACCTGTTCAATTTGGTTTGTGATATTATTTATGTACAAATAAACTGATATAAATTCTCAAGTGTTGTGGCAAAGAAGAAAAGTGGCAATATCATATTAAAAGCATGCAAAAGCATGAGAAGGGTTTGAGGAGGCATTGTCAAAGGGTGTGCTGATGGAATGGCAAAAAAGAGTGGAAACCTGGGAGGGTAATATCAATGGCTCCAGATCCATATGAATCAAGGATTAAAGGTGTGTTCTCAGTTTAAGAATGATATCAAGTGACTCAGTCATTATTTACAGAATTATTAGAGCATGCAGTACATCTCCAACTAACAGAGGAAGTCACAACTAGGGAAGTTACTCATGGCAGAGATGCAACTTCCCATGAGCTTCATATCTCAGTAATATTTGTGAACGGCTTGCAATAGAGGATTAGCAGGGAGTTATTGGGAGTTTGGAAGTACTGACCTTATCCTGCAGATGGAAATTAGTGTTTGACACCTCAAGGTTCAGTGCACATCCCACAGATTACCAGTTGTCAATCCTATTAGAATGGTCAAATCAGTTGTTTCAGAAGATAGCCTCTTGGATCAGAATACAGTTGATGGGGCTACAGGTGAGAAGGCTGACAAAATCAAGCTCTGGTTACCATCTGTGTTGGCTAAGGCCAGAGTTCTTGTGCTACTGAAGCTTTGCCAGTATGAATGAAGAAGGGGAAGGCTTTATGACAGCTTAAGTAATGTCTGCCATGTTCTATGTGTGACCTTGTTTCTTTATCATGACAAGGACAAAAATTCTTGTGGTGGCAAGGCTTACCCCTGGTCTTCCACAATCATTGAGAGAGCAATAAGACATCATGACCAGCAACAGAGAAGTACAACTTTGCTTGCTAAGTGATAATTACCTTGTTAGCAGGCATGGAGATGCCAGTGGGCTCAGGCTATACAGTCAATAGTTTTCAAACAAACAGTGTAAGCACAGCTAATACTGTGTGCAATCTGGGTTGTAATTAGAGGACCAAACAGCCACAACAATGTTTGCAAACTTGTTTGGAAACAAGTTTGCAAACACCCTGACCACACCACCTTTCCTATTAGAGCACCCTTTGTGCATCATTTCTACCATCAGCAGCACTCATTGCCATGAATACTGCCATTCCCATTGATGTCCCTGATATTGCCCTTTTGCATCAAAACTGCCTTTCCATCAATACTGCTTCATCAATACTTACTGTCTTTCCATTGATTACTGCCTTTCCATCAATACTGCCTTTCCATCAATACTGCCTTCCCATCAATACCACTTTTCCCATCAATACTGCCTTCCATATCAATACCACCTTTTCCTCCTCTGCTACAGGATCATTTGTCCATGTGGCATATTTTAGATATTGATTATGTGAGGTTCAGGTATTGGGATACTCAATACTGCTTCCTTCCAGGCCCATATGCCCTATCCAAATTGATGCTTCTGGCTGGAATTTACTACATACCACATTTCACTGCTTAATTCATTACTTATTCACAGGTATGAGGCTCCTCTCACATCTGTTACTGGCTAATTCATGCTCTCTTATGAGTTGTCACTGCCAAATTCTGTTCTGGATAGACCAGACATTGCCACAATCAAATCTGATGGGAGTTGTTTGTGTAATTTTCTAAGTTGCTTAACCATGGACTTGAACATCAAGTACCACCTTCTTGCACCACCCTTTATGCACTATGGAGAGAGTTGCGGGTATTTTCTCATGTGAGTCCCTCTTAAATGATTTTGTTTGCAAGCTCATGTTTGATTCTTTTGTATCTAGACTTACTACTTGTACTACGTATCTCAATCAATTCAACTATTTCCTCCTTTTCAATGCACCTCCTGAGTTTTTTCCAATGGACACCTGCTTTTTTGGCAATTCCTTTATTGTGCCATCAAAATTTGTTCCCACTATGTGCTCATGAGATCAGCCAAGGGATTGGGTGCCTCACATTCTGCCTGTAGTGCCATTGCCCTTGCCTTGTTGGCCTTTTGAGTTTGGGCTGCCTTCTGGCCTCAGCTCATAGATGGTGGAACCTCAGCAGGTGGTTCTCTCACCAATTCCGAATCAACCTTGGCACCTGGGAGGTGATAGTTAATACCTGGGAGCACAGTTGGCAACAACTCAGACAGAGTAGGCACAAATGGCATTATGTCTGCCATGGGAGTGAGACCAAAGTTGTTAAGGTGTGTTGAGCTCTGCATTGCAAGCCCAGGTGGAAAGATGAATTGATTGCTAGAGGCAGACACAGGCAAAAAGCTTTCAACCATGTGATGCAGTAACATCAATGGTACCTGGATGGCAGGCACCCCTCTCAGTAGGATAGGATTGATATCAAAGTTGCTAACAGTATGGGCTCTATGCTGGTCCTTAAAACATTGCAATTGATTCTCAATAGGAGACAAACATCCATCAGGAAGAATAGCTCTGCACTGAGCCTTGAAATGGTCAAACACATTTTTAATTGGAGATGAAGGACCATCAGGAGGAATGGCTCTGCATTTAACCTTGAAACACTCAAACACATTTACAATTAGTGATGATTGTATATCAAATGAAGGCTCAATATTACTGTCTCAGCTCCCCATGTGCAGAGAGCCTGAACTGCAATACCCAGGACCAGACATGGCATCAGATGAGGAACCAAAGGTATTAGATGTGGGACCAATGGCATCAGATGTGCCAACATGTTTTGCCAAAGGCTTTCTAATGGTCTCAACATAGTTCTTGTTAATGTCTTGAAAGTCAGCTCCTACAATGTTCCTTGGGCCAAAATATCATCTACATATATGCCAGTAAGTTATTATTCAATTATCAGTACAAAATGCTTACTCCTTCATGAAGATCCTACCATTCACACTTGGGTTTGGGCCTGCTCTGAGAAGTAGAAAGCACCAGCCAGTTGCATCTGCAATCATTTTCATGGCATCTTTCTGCATGAGGTCCAGGGCTCTGTTCATTGATGGCCTACTTTCTTTCCACATTTACAACACTAATAACACATCTTTTGTAGTCTTCAGGATTTTTAATACCTTGCACACTCATGCCATCATCTTGAACTGCATTCTTCTCTGCTGCCCTCCTTGTTGACCACTCTCTCTTCATTTCAGTGTACTTTTTTATAACTTTTTCCTTGGTGCTCTCTGACTTGTCCTCCCACAGCCTAGCAACAACATTTTGACAATCACTGATATTACTACCAATGCCTTTCAACTCTGGGCAATCTTTCCACAGCTCTGCAAATCCAGACTGGTAAACTTCCAGCAATTGTCAAGCATGGCCTCTCCCCCCTTGGTTCAATTTGGCTAGCTTATCAAACAAATAAACAGTCAATCTTTGTGCATGCAATTAAACCAGTTACAAATTTGCTGCAATGTATGTCAGCAAAATATTTATCAGTGCTGCTGCTAATCTCCTACCTCATATCACTTTTCAAGTGCTTTCTTCAGAACTCCTTGTTCTTTGTCAGTAAGTGCATGGTCACTGACATCTGGAAATTATTTCTTTCAAATGCTCCACTCTTTGTCATACTTAGTGTTGATGCACTTGAAGAAGCCACCAACATTATTATCCACTTGTGCATTCTCAAAGTCAGGAATTTGCTTGGTGAAGAACTGGATCTGTGCCTCTATGGCCCAATGTTTTGGCATAGCAAGAGTAGGTCTGGATATGAAATATTTTTGATCTTTTCCTTATTTTCCAACATATAGATCTAGATCTCTTTGCCACCCCTTTTTCTCATTTACCATGCTTCTGGGTGATGCTTTGAATGTGGTATACCTTTTACTACCACTTATCATGCTCATAGCATGGTATACCTTTTGCCACTACTTACCAACCAGTTCCTATCTTTGCTACATGGTTGATCTTTCATCAGTTTGTGATCTACTGTGGTTTGTTTGAAACCTGTTGGATTTAAAGGCTCCTCAGCTGTCAACAACTTATCATTCCTTGCAATAACTGTGCACTCATGCTCTAGCTGCCAGCAAACTGCTGATGCCATTGAGCATGTCTCAATCACCCTTCATGCTGCTTTACAGGGTATTTATTACCTTGGCTTCTTTTTAATTCTTGATGATGCTGACTTATCAATTTATCTAGCTCTTAGTCAAATCAGTATTGGTAAAGGTGGTATGTTCCTTTGCCTGACAACAGTGCTCTACTGACATCAATGATATGTAGATGAGGCATCCACTATGCATACTCACCTTCTTAGTATTGATGAGTGGCTGCAGGATCTGCTCAGCATGGTGCAAGCCAGTGGCATGGAACCATTTACTGCACCATGTAAGTCTTTGCCAGTGTCTCCTCTATCTTGATGTCTGATCATTGTATAGCCCACAAACTTGTAGATGACCTAGCTGTCACCAGTGTTTCTCCTGCTACTGTTGCTGCTGTTTCTCCTGCTGCTGGCACCAATCTTGATCCTGCTGATGAGGTTGACATTCCTCCCAGTCCTTCTGAGAATGCCAATCACATATCTGTGTTGTCTGGTAGCATTTCAAGTCCCTGTGAAGATTCCTGGATTGGTACCATTCCAGCAGAGCAATATTATCATGTTACTTGGAAACTTACACATATACTCCCATAGCTGACTCTATTTTGACTACATGTATGTTTAAAACTTTTATCACATTGCACTGTGCTTAATTATCACTTTCCTTAGCAGCTACTGATGGAAATAAGTGGTACTCCATCATTGTTGGTTGTATCCCTGGTGTTTATTGTGGGGCATCAGTCTAGAATTCCTCACTCTCATCACCAGTTCACTGATATCTCATTTATTTAGCACTAACATTGGTCAGCAACTCACTGGCATCTCTGGCTCTATAATCCAGAAGCATTCCACTTGAAGCAAGGCTCAGCAAGCCTTCAACAAGGCACTCAATGCTGGTGTGGTAATCAAAGTCATGTATGAGCAGATTCCTATTACTACTACAAATGTGCAACTGGCCCACTTTGATTAGTTAATGATTTTGTATATGGAATAATTTTATTATTTTTGTGCTTAATTGGTCAGGTCTGCTGCCCCTGCTCCATCTAAATTATTGCTTTTGTTGCATCCATCAGACTTGCAGCTTCCCTCACTGTCATCATTGCTACTGCTGCCCCTGCTATCACCATCTATGTCCATCTCATTGATACTACTCTCCTTGCCATCCTCAGTCAATTTTGTGCTGGCAACATCCCAGGTATGATCAACAGTACAGTTGCCAGGTAAAATCAACACCTTGATCTTGATCTCTAGTATAATCAATCCCTTCACTGATAGTTTAGCAAGCTCCATGCAAATCCTCCATATCTCCTGCAGCTTCCAGCATGACTTGGGCAGATGGCAGTTGAGCCTGTGTAAGTCTTCCAATATTTCTCGACCAATAGCTGCATGTCTGAGGACAAAGTACATTTAGTGATTGATACTCTCATCACCCTCCTTACTAATGTGGTCATAGGAATGGTCTAGCTGAACATTCCAACATGGTATTCCTCACCATCCCCTAGCCCACTGTAGTACCTCCTCCTGCAGCTTAAATAGTGAATCCATTGCAGTGTTGTCATTAAGTACCCCTTCTGGCCAGAGCTGCATTTTCACATGGATAAAGTTGAGAGGAAGGGGAAGATTGTGCTTGTTTTTACATTCCTTTGGCTTTTCTATGGGTTGCAGCACACTAATAAGGGAAGGATTATTGGCATCTGAATTTTCATGATTCTCTTGGTCCATTATCTCCTGCTCTTTCAAGCCTTTGCAGCAGCAGTGCTCATGCTCACATTTCTTAATTTTAACCTCAGGGTGGCTATAGAAATGATTACAACAAACAATGTTCAAGATATAATGTATTTACCATTAATAATAGCACTGGTATTTTGTTAACCTATCTTCTCTGACCTTTGGAGGCTTTGAGCCAGCTTTTGGCAGGATTGCAGATACTGAGATAGTGGTGGTAAAGCAGATCACAAGGAGTGATCATATTCATTTGATTGCATGAATATAAAATATTTTTTGCAACCAATACAACCATTTATGTGACCAGGACAGAGTTTGCATGTCCAACTCACACCACCTTTGTGATTACCATAGTTTTTGCAACTGTCATAGAACTATGTTTGCAAACATCAGTTGCATGTGCAACCCACTACAACCATGTTTATACAACCAGAACAGAGGTTGCATGTGCAACTCTGGCCATTTTTCATGTCTACTCATTGTCTACTCATCTTGTAACTCAGTAGTTCAATTTGCCACCAGACTATACCACCAAACAACTAGATTATACCACCATATTTTATGTACAACCATCATTTCTACCTCAATATTATGCATGCAACTGCAAATTTAAAATTGAAATATTCATCTTGAAACCACTCTGCAAAACAGTTTGCAGACACAACTTCTTTCATAAGCTTGTAAAAGCTCACTGGGCAGCTAAAAGATTCTCAATTTTACAATCATAGTGTACCACCTTGCCTGCCACTAGCTAAAAATGGTATACCATTGCCATTGGACCTGGAAGAATAGATCCACAGAGAAGATCTGTCAGAAGGCATGTGCTAAATGTACTTATCCATGAAAGGATGATTGAGATGTCAGGGAGGATACATTATGCACAGGCTAAAATAAATTCATCTGGCTCAATAATTAATGCAATGGGAGAACAAGTAAAATTATCTCAAGATAGGCACCATAAATACAGGAGAGAAGAGGGGCAAGGTACAGGGGATGAAAATGATGCAAGAGGCAATATAGTAAATGGTCCAATGAGAGAAAAAGGTGGTGAAGATAATTGTGGAGATACAGGGTACATCAAATATCCCATAGCAAATTATGTGGCCAATACAATGGGCAAGGATAATGAAATGGATCTAATAAGAAAAAAAAGGTGACAAAAGTTGTAGAGATATGTACAAGCTAAGTAAATTATGTGATGATGAATTATGTGACCAATACAATAGCAGCAGATAAAAATGAGCTGAGAGGCACAGGAAGACTGACAGGGAAAGTAGGCAACTGATACAATTGCAGTGGTTTGACAGGGAATGATTGCAGCAATTGATAATAAGCTGAGAGGCACAGGAATACTGGCAGGAAAAGTAAATAATGTGAAAGGAGCCAAGAGGTATGGGAAGATAGACAGGCAAAGTAAATCATGCAGCAAGGTAAATCAGAACAACATGCAGCATAGTCCATTGATGGTAAATAGTTGGAATCCACAAAAAAAAATTGAGCATTGAACAAGTGTGAGATTCAAAGGGCCAAGATAAACATAAGAAACATATTAAATTTGGAAAACTGAGCAGTGCCAAAACTAGTCAGGATCCACAGGAAAATGAGCACTGTTTGAATAAGCATGAGATTTGAAGGGTCAAAGAAAACATAAGAAACATACCAAATTTTAGTTTTCTCAAGAAAAGCCAGCACAGATGAGGCAGACAATATGATTGGGATGAATGATTAAGAGGTGGGCATAAGAGCGGGTGGAGGAGAACATATTAGAAATGTACTCAGCCATATGGAAAGTGGACAGTGCTGCTATGATCCAGAGTGGCAATACAAATGGTTGAGCACTGTATAAGCTAAGCATAAGAACAGGTAGCATAGAAAATGAACATAGAGATTGACAGTGTCACCAGGCAAACCTCCTCAGAGGCAGAAGAATCCAAATGGCAGATAGCTTGATGACAGATAGATAAAAACTGGGCCTAATCTATGGAGAAAATGTATTAAACCTACTCAGGGATTCCTTTGAACCAAGTCAACAAGTGAAACTAGAGGGAAAATCTTTCAGAGTAGGCAGAGAAAAAGATCAAGAAACATACCAACAAATCTTGAATGCAAGTCTTTCACATGAAGGATTGAGAAAGCCTTGTATTTGTTTGGCCATGTCAACATACATCTTGCTTTGTAATTATTTGCAAAAGCAAACACTTACAAATCTAGGAGCACATGACTGCACATGACTTGGTTTTGGCCTTTGGTGCAATTTGCATCATTGTTGACACTACTATCTGAGCAAGTAAGCTTGTTTGCAAGGGATGAGGGAGACCCACACAGGAGACTCTTTTGCCCTAGCAGTGGCTTTACTCACAATGCTGCATCAAAGGTGCAACCAGGATATATTTGATGTTTATGATGCTCCAATCTCACAATCAGAAGCCTCATCTATAGAAACTGTGTCTGCAACTTGATACCATATCCTCAAATTTTCTGACAACCTTCACTCTTCAACTCAGCATATTACCATTCTGTGTGCTCTTTCTCCAACTTTCCCATTGTCTACTGCAGCTGACTCTTTAATGCCAATGTTCTGGCATGACAACCCCAAATCTTTTGGTCTTGACCCTGCATATGTAGAGCAATGATGTGAAGAGTGGATGATGCCTGCCTATATGCAAATTACAGTCAGTGTTATTGTTGATATAAAATGAATAGGATACTCATTTATTGTCAGTCTAAATACAATCTCTTGAAGCAATGGGTTCCATTCTGAGATTGATATCTTGCAGAGTTTCTTAGGCTTGAAGGCTGCAGTGATCATTCAAATATGTGTCCTCATCATGCTCAGAGTGATGCTTTCTTTGAGGCCCAATTTCAGTGTTTGGATTGTGAGGGCAATGCTGGTCAGTTGGTTTGCCAGCCTTGTATTGTCTCACTGCATCTGCACAACCCACTTCATTGTGTTGAGGTATGTGTCCTGCATTTTGGAGAATAATTTACCTACTATTCACTTAGCACTATAATGGTTCTCATTTTGAGAAGGTCATGCTGAAGTCTTTGGGCCTCCACATATCTCTAGGACATCTAGATGGATCTGTCTGTAGTATGTGGTGGCATTTTGTAATGGATGACTTTACTATCATCCACACAAATGGAGTACATATTGTCAGTGTGGACTTCTATGAATGCAAGCATTCTCTTCTCCACTTCATCCAACTGCTTCATGCTCAATGGTTCCCAGGCACTTCAAAGCACCCAAACAGCACTGCTACCTCTGCAGTTCTTGAGCTATTCCACAAACTTTCTTTTGAATCAAAAGCCTCAGCACTTGAGTTTTACCACACATTACACCAGCTGACTTGGAATATGGGCCTTATGTATATTCCAGTACATTCAACTCCATTATATTTTGGGATGTCAATCTCATCATTAATAGGATTGATACTGCAAGTTTATGGTCATAGTTTGGAAGTATCAACATCTCAATATGCTCAAATGAGCTAGCTGTGGCCACAATCTGGCTGGTACTGCTGCCACCAAACCTGAAGAATGCACTATTCTCTGCCCCACTTGCCCTCATGAGAAGCTCAATCTTCCTGAAGGCTGGAAGGATGCTCCACCACAAGACCAGTAAGCATTTAGCCAAGTTCAATGATAGCTATCTCACAACTCACCTTGGCCTCTAGGTTCTTATACAGCTTATTCATTGTGATTGATGCCAACTTCTGCCTCAAGCACAAGACTGTATCATCAAATGAAGTAGACCTAGGCTTAAGCACATTTCACTTCTACAAAAGATCAAGGATGCAGCCACAGAGGCTAACAAGTGCCAACATTTACATGAGCAATTTGAAAATAGCATGATGACCCCCTCTTTGCAACTATTGGATGAAGATGGTGCTGTGGAAGAACCAGCATTGCAAATGATCAACTGCTGGGAAAAAATGCAGCTTGCAGCTTGGGAGGATGATCACTCACTGCCTAATCTATTTAAGAAGCAGCATAAAGGTGCAGGCAGTCATGTGCTACATTGCTTATGACTTTCTATTTTTTTTTTTCAGAAATCTTGCAGGGTGCAGTTTAGTGCCAGCTTGCAGAGGAAGAGGCTAAAAGGCTTTGAGATGGCACCATCTATCTGTTGCATGAAGATATATCTGGGGCATGGCTGATCATGATGGGGTTAGATCTTGAGGAAAAGCAGTATATATCTGGTGGCCCATTTTCAGCATGATTTCTGACACTTTCACTAGGTGTTGTCTTTCTGTTGACTTCATGGCCATGGGGCAGCATGTGACAGATAAACAGAAAACTCGACTTCAACAACAATCAAATTTACTTTGCAAACAAATTATGGCATGGATAGAAGTCCAGCATTTATATATTCCTGCACTGATTATTCAATAGACTTGTGATGTCAATAATCAGCCTGAGATTATGATGGACAACACCACATAGACAATCAAACTATACCTTCCTCCCTCTCTCCCATCCCTCACATCTCCCATATCCTACAGCCTTTGACTTTCAGAGATGGAGTTGACTTTACACAATGCCTAGGCTAGTGAAGCATTATCAGAGCTACATGAAGGCCTTCAACTGTGCTCTTATCTCTACATCAATAAAATTGATTCCAGCAGAAACAAAGGCAGAATACCCAATCTTGTGGCATTATTGAGTGGACAGAGGCAAAAATCAAGGCAGCAGCAGCAAAGTATCATGTAGCTTGGCTTGCCATCTCCTCACTATCAGGTCAGTTGGGTGTACTGGGGTGGGAAGTTTGGTACCCTGTTTTAGAGGATAGCGACATCTGCACATTGAGTCAGGCTCAGATAAATGTGAGATTGAGACCCCATGGAAGGCCAGCACAATGAGATATTTGACTATCTTGGATTTGGATGAAGATTGGTGACCTCTCTCAGCAAAATGTTTTACTTCAAGATGGTATATATCATTGCATTCTATTTACCTGCATTTTGATAATTATTTTATGGAGATTTCCATGTTGAACAAGCTTATGACCCATACCTCCAGCACTCCATCTATAGCTTGTTGGGGGAGACCTCTAAACCCCCCTTGCTTAGTGCAGGACTGACTTCACTTTGTTCAGCCAGTCTTTTTGTATTTAACTACATGTTTAGTGCAGGACAGGCTTCACTCCTTTCAGTCAGTCCTTTTGTATTTAACTACATGTTTAATGCAGAACAGGCTTCACTTCTTTCATATTTTTATTACATGTTCTTTAGTAAAATCAATTTAATACAAAAAATCACTATATAAATATAATCTAAGTTAATCACTAATATGCAAATTGTTAGTGAAGTTATGATAGGCAAACTTTAAGACACTTACATTTGCAGGCCACTTAAAATTTCCTTATAAACAATATTGACAGTCTTCTATGTTTCATTCTGAGGTGCCAATATGACTTTAATGCGGTTTGCAGATATACACCAAAAAAGTGCAACATTAGAGTTGTCCATGTGAAAAGGCAGATGTCCAAAGGTCCAATCCAACTCATTGAACTGACTGGCCTTGTGATTTATTGATTGTCATAGCAAATGCCAATTGAATAGGAAATTGTCTTCTTCTGAGTG